>JZKD02S0714506.1:181494-196150 GCA_000966675.3 Picea glauca | reverse complement strand
CGGCGTCCTTTCCAGGAATACTTTGATCTTAGGGTTGACCTGTGAAGCTAGGGTAGGCCTTGTTGCCTCACTTCTTGAGCATCCAGCAGTCACTTGGTAACTGGGGGAGGAGAGTTTTTGGGTTGACACTTAGATAGGATTAAAATAAATCTCACATTAATCACTTCACTCAAGCTTTGGTCTACAACATTGGTGATTTACATTTCACACTCGCAAACATTCAGATCTTGTCTTTATATTTACATGCAAGTCAATTTATATGTTGTGGAGTAATATCTAAGTGGTTATATCTTTGTCATCTGGAGCACTTTACTTCTAAAGATTTCATCTATCTTGTATTCCTGTATTTGTGGTGTGATCCTTCAAGAAGTGTGCATCCACCTGGAGGCATTCTCTTGACTGGGTCTTGAGTACTTTGCGTCTTTATGCCATTGATAAGCAATCCAATAGAATTCTATCTATTGTGAGCATGCTTGGCTTGATGTGTTGATGGTTGTTCATCTTTGAATATCTTCTTTTCCTGCACATTTCAAGAACTTGTTAATATCTTGTATCTAGTGTATCTAGCTTAGCCTTAATCTGTATATCTTAGGCTTTCTTTCTGTATCTTGTATCTAATCTAGTTTAGCTTGTATATCTCATATATTCTTTTGTATCTATCTATATCTATCTTGTTATAATTTTGTAATCTTTGTAACTTGTAATTATCTTGTAACGAACATCCCTTTAACTTAGTTGACCCCTTGCCCAATCTTAGGCACTAGTCTTAGTTGCCCTAGGAAAAGGTCTGACTTTCATACTTAGCTAATTGCATCTTGCACTCGTTGTTTAACATCATAGGCTAGATTCCCCCTAACCTTTTTAACTTATTAAAACCAACTCCTAGAACACTTAATCGTAAATCTCATCTAGTAACTAGGGTCTACCCCCCTTGGCTTCCCTTGGAGTTAGCCTAGACAGAAGAGGTTCAAGTCAAAGTGACAACGTGGACTTTGAACCTAGGCATTGTGCCTCCGAGGATAACTAAGTGAGCAGGACATAACTCACATTTGCAAGTGTGTATAAGGACGGCAACAGGGCCTAAAACCGAAATTGATAATTGAGTTCTTAAACAGTGAAATTATTGCATGTAAAGCGTGAAGAACTGGAAATGACTTGCGGAAAAGAAATGATCATTTAAACCATTAAGATGCTCATGTTTGCATGCAACTGTTAAGGATAAATACTTGAGAAATGATAGCTTGCATGCAAAGAAATAACGAAAAAGAAAAGATTTTATCTTATGCCTCCACGGGCCTAAACTAGCATTGGTTGTGTGAGATCTACTCTAGATTAGTTTAACCATTAGCATGCATGTAAGACATCCACAACTAAGCTAGCTAAGCTATAAAGGAAAAACAGAAAATGAACTAAACTAAAACTGAAAATGAAAAGCGGAAATGAAAGAAAAGGCAAGCCACTTGGGGACCCTCCTTTGGACTTGCTTACAATGCTTTAGATAGAAGAAGAAAGAAGGAATTTTATTACCACTTTCGAAAGGGGGTCCTTTGGAGATGTGTTGTGACTGAAAATGGACAGCATGCACCCTTGACCTGGAGAGAACCTGCAAAAATCAGCAAGCTATTGCTTGCTGAAAATGCTGCAACACACTCACAAACGTTAAGAAAATTTATGTTTTGAACAAAAATCTTCCACATAAAAAAACCAGAAATATAATGGATTGAAATGACCTATCCTAAAGTGTTAGCAACCAAAATCTAAATATCACAAGAACATAAAGGTAAATGGAAAAGCTTATGAAATTTAGGTGAGAAATGAAGGTAGATTCTTGCTCGAATCTATCCCAACAATGCTCTTGAGATGACCTACAAATCTTGAACACAATGTGAGAAAAAGAATAGATAATGTATAGCATGCATCAATAACACAACAAAGTTTATATCATAGGCACATGCAAAACATATAAGCCAGCGACTATCCTATTGCTTGACTTAGCTAAGTAAACAGAATTTACCCAAGCAAATATTCAAAATTCCACATAAATATTCAAAACAATAACAATATCACCTCATAACAGCATGGAAGATCCAGACAAAGTCTTGAACTCCACGATTCCTCCAAAGCTCTTCTTTTATTACCAAGGGAAGAGGTTGTAGCAACAAAGTTGCTCCAAGCTCTTCAAGAACAAATGAAATGAAGCAAGATGACCATGAGAGAGAGAGGGAGATGGTAAGAAAATGGTAGCATAACAATACTCAGAAGAATGGTGTTTAATGAATGAGGGAAGGGTCTCATTTATAGCTTGAGAGGTAAAGAGACCCCTCTTGGATCTTTGCCATTTGTGAAAAATCCAAGCCAAGATGAGCCCAAGGAAGGAGGGCGCATGGCTTTTAGGGTTTCAATGAGAATGGAAGGTAGGAATGTGTGGCAGGGTGATGTGGAAGCATAGGAGGGGCGCATTGGCTAAAGGGAAAGCCCACGACTTGCTTTAGAGCAAGTTTCCACCTTTCTTGAAGATGTTTCCACTTTATTGCCAGAGAGGGGCGCAAATCCCAAGGAGAGCATGAGCTTTCTTGGGTTTGGAAAGTTGGAGTGTGTGAGACACACTCTAAGAGTGATGTGGGAGGTCTAGGAGGGGCGCACCTCATGAGGGAGGGGCATGTTGTCGTCCTTATACACACTTGAAAATGTGAGCTAAGTCCTGCTCACTTAGTTGTCCTCGGAGGCACAATGCCTAGGTTCAAAGTCCACGCTGTCACTTTGACTTGAACCTCTTCCGTCTAGGCTAACTCCTAGGGAAGCCAAGGGGGGTAGACCCTAGTTACTAGATGATATTAACATTTATGTTCTAGGAGTTGGTTTTAATTGGTTAAATAGTCAGGGGGAATCTAGCCTATGATGTTAAACAGCAAAGGCAAGATGCAATTATCTACGTATGAAAGTCAGACCTTGTCCTAGGGCAACTAAGACTAGTGCCTAAGATTGGGTAAGGGGTCAACTAAGTTAAGGGGATGTTCGTTACAAGATAATTACAAGTTACAAAGATTACAAAATTATAACAAGATAGATACAAATAGATACAAAAGAATATATGAGATATACAAGCTAAACTAGATTAGATACAAGTTACAGAAAGAAAGCCTAAGATATACAGATTAAGACTAATCTAGATACAATAGATACAAGATACTAACAAGTGCTTGAAATGTGCAGGAAAAAAAGATATTCAAAGATGAAAAGATGATCAACACATCAAGCCAAGTATGCTCACAACAGATAGAATTTTGTTGGACTGCTTTCCAATGGCCAAAAGACACAAAGCACTCAAGACCCAGTGAAGAAAATGCCGCCAGATGGATGTGCACTTCTTGAAGGATCACACCACAGATACAGGGATACAAGATAGATGAAATGCTTGAAAAATGAAGTATTCCAGATAAGAGATATAACCACTTAAGCAATTATTCTACAACATATAAAAGACTTGCATATGCATGTAAATATGAGATCTGAATGTTTGCAAGTGTGAAATGTAAATTAACGATGTTGTAGACTAAGGATTGAATTAAGTGATTAAGTGTGATTAATTTTAGCCCTATCTAGGTGTCAACCCAAAAACGCTCCTCCCCCAGTTACCAAGTGACTGTTGGATGCTCAAGAAGTGAGGCAACGAGGCCTACCCTAGCTTCAAAGGTCAGCCCTAAGATCAAAGTACTCCCGGAAAGGACGTCGCGCGTCGTGAGACCGTCTCCGTCCTAGCACCTTCCGTTGCCTTCCTCCGTCCCCGTTTTAAATGGCGAAGATGGTTAGTTATGGTGTCCTATTAAGTCTAATTAATTTATTTTAGACCTATGAGCTAAGTATTGCAATGTATGTTTGAGTGCTTGTAGCTTGCTCAAAAATGCTGAAACTGAAAATTGAATAATGCAAAGGCTGAGGCCTTTAAACAATGAAATTTGCAAATTAAGCTCTTAAGCGTTGAGTTATTGCATGTGAGTATTAAGAACTGAAAGTCCTGATTGTGAAGGCTGAAGCCTTTAAAGACAAGATTGCAAGTTAAAAACTTTAAGTAAAATTACTGCATTGTGAAACATAAAGCAATGGAAATAACTTGCATAAGGTAAAAGACGATTACTCAAAAGATTATGTAACCAGTAAGTGCATGCATGTGTAAGATAAAGATTGGAGAAACAGAAACTTGCATGCAACAAAAAATGAAGATCTAATCTAAGCCACCATGGGCTCTAAGCTAGCATATGTTATGAGATCTACTTTAGATTATTTTAAATTAAGCATGCATGTAGAGATCACAACTAATCTAACTAAACTAAGCAAGAAAAGACAAAATATAAATATAACTAAAACTTGCAAAAATAAGACTAAAAGGAAAAGAATGCAAGCCACTTGAGTACAACTCCTTTGGGCTTGCGTACAATGTTTAGAATGAAGGAGAAATAAGAAGGAATTGTTACCACTCTTGGAAGGAGTACCGGAAAGGTGTGTTGTACTCAAATTTGGGCAGCATGCCCTCTTGTCCTGGTAAGAATCTGCAAAAATCAGCAAGCTATTGCTTGCTGATTTGTGCTGCAACACACTCTAAAATGTTAAGAAATTTTTGTTTTTCAACAGAAACTTTGTACATACAAAAACCAGAAAATTATAAGGATTTGATTAACCTATCTAAGCAAGTTAGCTACTGAAATCTAAAATGAAAGAATGAGGAAGAAGGACAAGAAATTGCTTGTGAAGTGTAAGTGAAGATGAGGGTAGATTCATCCTTGAAGCTATCCCAACAACTTCTTTTCAAGGCAACTTGCAAGCTTCAATAAACCGTGAGATCAAATAGATAAATGGATTGCATGCATGGATAATACAACATAGTTAGTATTAAACATGAATATAACGCATATAGGCAAGCAAACAAAATTTTACTCCACTTAACCAAGCAAACAAAGTTATACCTTAGCTATGTTACTCAATGATCACAAAATACTGAAAGCAAAGAACAGTATCACCTCATGAATACATGGATCATCCAGACAAATCTTCAAATCCCCGAGTCCTCCAAAGCAGTTTCTTGTATTATCAAATGGAAAGAGGTTGTAGCAACAATGCTGCTACAAGCTCTTCAAGAGAAAAACCAGTGAAGCAATGTGAAAGTAATGAGAGAGAGAGAGAGTGGGATGGAGAGAATTTGGTAGCATTACATTACTGTGAAGAATGGTGAGAAATGAGGGAGAGAGAGGTTTCTTATATAGCCTTGAGAGACCAAGAAACCTCCTCTGGATCTGCAACAAGTGTCACAAATCCAACTCAAGTGAAGAAAAGCGTGATCTTTTAGGTTAAGGTGAAAAATGGTAAGTGAGGTGGTGAAATGGCTACTTGAGAGAGGCGTACAGGCTAAGAGAAAAGACCCATGCTTTCATCCAAGGCGAATTCCAATTTTGAAGCTTGAGTTTTCCATTTCCAAATGAGATGTTTCCATCTCATTCCAAGAATGAAAGCGTGAGTGTCCAAAAAAGAGGAAAACGTGAGGGTTAAAGTGATAGTGTGGGGACGTGTGGGTAGAGTGTGTTGAACACATTCCCCATTGGCATGTGACTAGGTAAGGAGAGGCCCCACGCCTCACTCAAAGGTATCTTTCCAATTTTATGTAGGAGAAAGCGTGGATCCGAAGAGAGGAAGGCGTGAGTTGAAGAGAGGAAGGCGTGAGGTTTAGTTGGCATGTGGAGGGATGCATGAGAGTGGATGAGGGCGTGTGCTTCGAGTGTGGAGTCCACACTCTAAAGTGTGAGGTGGAGGGGAGAGGCATATAAGTGTAAGGAGGGTCCCACATTCCATTTAAAGAGTTTTTCCAAAGTTCACATGGGAAGGGTGACGTAAGTAAGGAGGAAGGGAAAAATTAAAAGGTGAGAAATTGAGACGAACAAAGTTCGCTCACACAAGAATAATCCAAAATACTTGGAATATAACAAAGTAATCCATATAGGACTGTAAATAATAATTGAATAATAAGATATAAGATATATTGAGATGATTACAATTGAGAATGAGAGCCTGCTTATATACCCACGCAGGGGTGCCCTTTACCAATAGTCATGTCCTTTGAGACATGACCTTTCATTATTAATAATTATTATTTATTAACTATAATTATGTTATGAATATCTATTTATGTATATTTATGTTCATAACATTGCCTTCCCCTTAAAAATGCTTTGTCCTCAAAGCATAAGCACTGGAAAGCTTCCCTTTGAACTTTTGTTCTAGCACACGATGTTTTCTCAAATCTTATGTGCTTGTAGTTGCGACTCTCGACGAGACAAGATGATATAACCTGTGAATTCCCAAACTAATGTGTTGCATCTTTTTGGGAGTGATCGATCCCAAATCTATTTTCATTGGAATTGTTTGATGATTGATTGTTCCAAGTTGTTGATTTTTAAATGTTTCTTCAATCCTTTTTTAGAAAAGTTATTTTTCTTTATACTTCTCTCACTTTATAAATAAATATCTTATATAAAATATTTTTTTTTTCCTTAATTATAACTTTTGAATACCTTTTTATCTTTCCTTTATTAATAAGCTCTTTTGGTTGAACTTGCTAAACTGTGATGGTCAACTAACTACTTATGATGTTGGCCACGATTTCACCTTTTGTAATCTTGAGTATTGTTATTATAATATTTTTCTTAAATTAATAAACACCCTTAAGTATTTCTTCACCGTATTCAAATATTTGTGTTCTTCTTGCTTTAACTTTGTTTTAATAATAATATCTTTTAGATTAGAATAAGATATTAATATTATTTCTTTTCCTTGGCCTTTTTAATAAACTTAATAACTTTATTAAGGTGGGCTCTTTAAACTTTAATTAAATTTAAAATAACTCTTTTTTCTTTTAACTTATGTCTTTAATATATGAAAAGTCATGCAAGGAGTCACGACCCTTCTCATACCATAATTTATACGACAAAAATTTGTTGGTTCGTACGGCCTTTCAATTTATTCACAGAATGGACTGTACGAATCTCAATTAAATCCCTGTATGGTACGGATGGGTTTAGATCATGACAACAACGAAAGGTGCAAAAAAATCGTAAGGAAATGTTGTACATCGAATGGAAAACGACAAGCTGTGTAGGCGGCTGTACGGAATTGAGCCCCACCGTACAACTCTGTATTGGATGTTGTACGCTGAAATTTGACCCAATGACAGACTATGTCATGCTCTGAATTCTCAATGTGTTTATGCATCGATACTTTCAATAATCTCTATGCTTTAATTTCCACAATTTAATCTGTGTAGCGTAATTGCATTTTCCTCTAGCGAATTAAATCTATCGACTTTCTTTCAACTGATTTGCTTGCGGTGGCAGTTGTATTGATCTTCTTGGTATTCCTTGTATTTTATGCCCCTTTTTACAGTCTGTAGCAATCAAGACTGAGATGTCCATACAACCTATAGTACACAGGATACCCAGTTCGCCCAGTGTGCAACCTATAATACGTATTCCTGAATCACCGTTGTATTTCTTCTGACAAGGTGGCAAAATACATGCAGAATTGTTTCCACACAGATTTTTTTTTATTTTGTGCCTTTTATCACAATGACAAACAATTATTTTTCTTTGTTTCTTTTATGTAGCTGCCAAAAAAAAAAATGTTAACTTTGTCCTTCACTTGTAAAGTTAGTTATAATTCTCTGTTTCATGTTTGGCAGTGAAATCAAATTGCAGTGGAATAATATTTCTTCTTCCACAGAAATTCTGAATTTAGAGATGGCCAAAAGCCAATGATGGTTAAAACCGGAGTAGAGAAATCTTGTCCAATTTTAGTGTGGCAAAAGCCAATGGTTTCGTTGCCAAAAGCAATGAAATTTGACAAAAGCTCTACTAGCCAAAGGCCGGTTTGTGGTCAAGGACAAGACAATCAGAGAAACTCTGAAGATTTTTCAATGTGGCTAAAAGCCTATATGGCCAATGGCCTAACCTTGGTCTAAGACCAAGAATTCAGAAAAATTCTGAAAATACTTGAGTGTGGCCAAAGGCTGGGTCAGAACAGTGGAAATAATTTTTTTTTTTCAAAAGAATTTTTCTGAACTTTAAAAATGGCCAAAAGCCTATTGTGGTCAAGGACCAGATAATAATTCAGAAAAACTATGAATATTTGAATGGCCAAAAGCCGATTTTTTGTCAAAGACCTAAGGAAATCAGAGAAACTCTGAAATTTTTTTGTGTGGCTAAAAGCCGGTTCAGACAAGGTCTGATAAAGAGAGTGGCCAAAGGCCAGCATCAGAAAAACGCAGCTCTGATACCAAATGAGACGAACAAAGTTCGCTCACACAAGAATAATCCAAAATACTTGGAATATAACAAAGTAATCCATATAGAACTGTAAATAATAATTGAATAATAAGATATAAGATATATTGAGATGATTACAATTGAGAATGAGGGCCTGCTTATATACCCACGCAGGGGTGCCCTTTACCAATAGTCATGTCCTTTGAGACATGACCTTTCATTATTAATAATTATTATTTATTAACTATAATTATGTTATGAATATCTATTTATGTATATTTATGTTCATAACAGAAATAATTAAAGTGTGGGTAAAAGGGTAGGTCATGGCTAGGAAAGGTATGGGTAGGTTAGGTGGGGTCTCTCCTCATTAATTATCACTTTACTTCACCATATTTGGCCAACTATTACAAAATTGACATTTTCCTATGTCCTGGGTTTAGCAATTAAAATCGTTGTTTTCCGAAAAAACTCCTAAGTGGACAAAAACCCTAACAAAACTTGTCCGACTAAGTTGAAACTTGGTCCATGGGTGTAGGGGGTCTCATTATCTTTCTTTTGAGTATAAATACCCCTATCAAAAATCCCGGGACCTAAGTTTTACACTAATTATCCAGAATTAATTAATTAATTAATTCCCAACCTTAAAAAAACCTAGCTAAACTCGACATAATTCCGCAAAATTTTGCGTGTTGTCTTACATAGTCATTTACAACATTCCAAAAAACTAGCTACCTAAGAATGACTTCATTAGAACGCCTTTCACCACTTTGGAGGATTTATTGCTAGTGGGAGTGAAAAACTCAAGGGAGATTAACCCGGCTGGGTAGGCCACATTAACCTCCCAAGGATAAAAAGCACTCGGTGAAAGGAACTCTCCTAATGAAGAAATCCTAAGGCACCTAATCTAACTATGACCCATGCAGACCTATTACAATATTAACCCACACAGGGGTGCGGTAATCCCGCTTACAAAACTGTATGCTGGAGCAAAAAATGCCCTGTAGAACCAAAAAGTCTTCGACATGTTTGCATCGGATGATGCATATCTTCATGGTACATGGAGTTGACCCCCTAGTTGAATAGGCGGTCAACAGGGCCCACGACTCACTTTAAAATGAGTTTCTAAATCTCACATGGAAGGGGGTGCATTCCCCAAGGAGGGAGTAAGGGTCAAAGTGAGAAATGGGTAAAGGGGGTGAATTAAAGGTTAGGAAAGGGGTTGGGTAGTTTAGGATAGTCTCTCTCATCATTATTCACCTTTTACTTCACTCCATTTACTCAATTATTACAAAATTAACATTTTTCCCATGTCTTGGGTTAGCAATTAACATTGCTTTTATCTGACTAAGAATCCTATGTGGACAAACACCTAGCAAAAGTTGTCCGACTGAGTTGAAACTTGGTACAAGTGTGTAGGGGGTGTCATTCCATTTCTTTTGAGCACAAATACCCCTATTAAAAACCCAAGGACCTAGTTTTTACATTATTTATCAAAAATTAATTAATTAATTAAAATTCCAACCTTAGGAAATTTTAATTAATTAAAAAAAAACTATCTAGACTCGACGGAATTCCGCGAAACTTTTTGAGTTGTCTTGCATGGTCATTTACATCATTCCTAAACACTAGCTACCAGAGGATGACTTCATTAGAACGCCTTTCACCACTTTGGAGTATTTATTAATAGTGGGAGTGAAAAACTCAAGGGAAATTAATAAGGTTGGTTAGGTCAAATTAATAACCAGAGGATAAAAAACACTCAGTGAAAGGAACTCTCCTAATAAAGAAATCTTAAGATAACTGACCTAACTATGATTCATGCAAACCTATTACATTATTATCCCATGCAGGGGAGCGGAAATTTTGTTTACAAAAATAAGTGTCGAGGCAAAAATTGCCCTGTAGTACCAAAAAGTCTCTGACTTGTTTGCATCTGATGATGCATATCTTCATGGTACATGGAGTTGACCCCCTAGTTGAATAGGTGGTCAACAGGAGGAGAATACACATCCAGGGATTTCAATGATTTCTATGTTGAGGCAGGGATCAAGAGGGAGTACACAGTTCCTTATAACCCTCAACAAAATGAGGTTGCAGAGAGGAAAAACAGAACTATCATTGAGGCAACCAAAGCAATGATACATGATCAAAATCTACCTATGATTCTGTGGGCATAAGCATCCATGACAACAGTATATGTTCAGAAGAGGAGTCCTCACTAGATTTTGAAGAATATGACTCTCGAAGAAACCTTCACCCAAGTGAAGCCTGAGGTTGGACACTTCAGGATATTTGGGTGTCTAGTATACTTTCATGTACCCAAGGAGAAGAGGTCCAAGCTAGACCCTTCAAGGAGAAAGGGTACATTTGTGGAATACAGTGAATCTTCGAAGGCATACCGGATCTACATCCCTGGATAGAGACAGATTGAGGTGAGCAGAGATGTCATCTTTGAGGAAGAGATAGCCTTTCGAAGATTCAGAGAATCTCATATGGAGATTGACAGCAAGACAGTACCTTCTCCCCCTTTAGCAATTCAGAGGGAGACAGCCATTGTTCCAGTCGATCCAGTTGATCCAGTTGATCCAGTTGATGTTCCCAATGACATTGCGATAGGCCATAAAAGGCCTGCCTGGGCTCGACAAACTCTGCAGGAGGCAAAGGGACATGCAGCTCCTCGAAGCACATTCTGAGAGAGAAAGAGACCAAAGAGATTTTCGAGCTATGTTTCAGCCATGAGCCACATCATTGATATCGAGCCTTCTTATCATGGAGAAGCAGCAGGTCAATAGGTATGGCAAGATGCCATGACAGAAGAGTATCAGTCCATCATGAAGAATGATGTGTGGGATATTGTTCCGAGACCAGAAGGGAAGTTTGTAGTGACTTTCAAGTGGATCTATAAGATCAAGCATACAGTTGATGGAAGTGTCGAGAAGTACAAAGCAAGGTTTGTAGCCAGAGGATTCTCACAGGTGGAGAGAATTGATTATGAGGAGACATTTGTTCTTGTGGCCCAATACACTTCCATCTGTACTATCATTGCACTAGCTGCATCTATGGGTTGGAAACTACATCAAATGGATGTAAAGCCAGCCTTTCTCAATGGTGAGATTGAGGAAGAGGTTTACATCGAGCAGCTAGAAGGATTCGTGATACATGAGCAGAAATATCATGTGTGTAGGTTGAAGAAAGCCATGTATGGACTAAAGCAGGCACCTCGTGCTTGGTACGAGAAGATGGATGGATTCCTGATGAGTTTGGGCTTCAGCAAGAGTGTTGTTGATCCAAACCTATATTATCACATTGTTGGTGACAAGTGCCTGATCTTGGTCCTATACGTTGATGACTTATTGCTCACCGATTCAGAAAGACTTATTGTTGAATGCAAACGAGCATTGACTTTTGAATTCGAGATGAAGGATCTGGGTATGATGCACTACTTCTTGGGACTAGAAGTATGGCAGAGGACCGATGAGATTTTCCTGAGTCAAGGAAAATATACAGTGGAGATATTGAAGAAGTTCAGTATGACAGATTGCAAATCCATGCCTACACCTATGATGATGGATCAGAAGAAAATTAATGAGGCTTCTACTGATTCAGGCGAGATTGATCCACATCTATACCGACAAATGATTGGATCATTGATGTATTTGGTTAACACCAGACCTGATATATGTTATGCAGTGAATGTACTTAGTCAATTCATGAGTCAGCCGAGACAAACTCACTAGATAGCAGCGAAGCATGTATTGATATATCTACAAGGCATAGTTGGATATGGCCTAAGATATGCCTCTAATGTAGACATGAGATTGCAGGGATATGCCGATGCAGATTGGGCAGGGAGCGCAGTGGACTGGAAGAGCACATCTGGTTGTTTTTTTACCTTGGGATCTGCCATGGTTTCTCGGTGCAACAAGAAACAGAGTTATGTAGCTTTGAGTACCACAGAAGCAAAGTATATAGCATTGAGTGTGGCTTCGCAAGCTCCTTGCAGATTTATTTGATCATGAGATGGATCCTACCATTATTCAGTGTGATAACCAAAGTTGTGTGAAGCTCTCTGAGAATCCTGTGTTTCACGATAAATCACAACACATTGAGATCAAATACCATTATATCAGAGACATGGTGCAGAGGAAAGCAGTACACATGTGGTACCTTCCTACACATGAGCAGATTGCAGATATCTTCACCAAACCGCTTGCCAAAACGAAGTTCGAGTACCTCCGTGAGAGACTTGGCCTGGTGGAGAATGCCTCCCTAGCTGAGAGGGAGTGTTGATGATTGCAGCGTCAGGTAACATTCTTCGGGATATGTTCTCCTCTGTGACTGAGTTGAGTCAACCTGTGAGAGAGCCCAATGTTGGGCATGCCCATGTGATGGGGTGCATCTTTCTCCTCTTTGTGAGAGTTGAGTCGTCCCCCAGTGGTTGGGTGTGCCCATGTGATGGGTGTATCGTTCTCCTCTGTGTGAGAGTTGAGTCGATGTGGTACTCCAGATAATTCTCCTGTGGATTTAGTTGAGATAGAGATCTGTTGAGCATAAAGTCTCTATGGCTGAGCACAGGTAGACGCATCCCTAGTGGTTGAGCACTAGTGGACGTGTGGATCCCTTGCTATATTGTCCAAGTGTAAGATTTACTTGTAACCCTAATTATGATGTAAAGGGTACAAGTCAACCCCACCATATGTGAAAGATAATTAAGGTTTATTGTAATAATTAATTATATTTCTGAGTTATTGAGGTCAGCCCTGTTGTGCCAATAGACACACCTTTTGCTATGTCTGGTCTTTTATAAATAAAGGTGATTTCCCCATTGAGGAAACACACTTGTCACTTGTCATTTGGAAATTTCAAACCTACATCTAAGGATGAAGTGCGCACCTCTCTTGGGCGCTAGTTTCAAGGTGGTAGAGCACCCTCTTGTGTGCATTAGGTTTTTATGGTTGGGGAATCTTCTCTTGAGAATATAGCAAAGGATTGTTGGGTTTTCTTCCCTTGAGTAGAAGGGCTTCCCAAGATATTTCTTGTGTTCTTATGCATGGTATTTCTTCTTGTGATCTTGGTTATTGCAGCACTTGTGTATGGTGTAGCTGCATTTGTTTATGGTTCAAGTACATACTAAATGAAATAAACCTCATGCTTGAGCCTAGCATAGTGAAAATTCAACAAACAATTGGACTTCAATGTTACTTGGTATTCAGCTTGGAGAGGCTTTTGGAAGCCTAGATCTTCATCTCTATCTTGTATCTTGGAGGCATCATCAGCCACACACTCTATTCTATTATATGTATTCCAGATCTGCTCCATTTTGTATGAGGTCAGCTATATTATGATAAATAAATCAGATCTGAGGTATTTGTGGCATTTTCTTGAGTTGCTTCTACTATATCTTGTTGTGTATATGTTGTTGGCTATGTTATCGCACGGTTTGTAGGAAAGGTCCAAAGGCTTGAGTCAGGGCTTGAAACCGGCGTAACAGGAGCTTCCCCCACCCACTGTCACCTCGATGGGGGGGGCTCTTTCTATTTAGGAGGGCAAGTCCAAGGGAGACGTCCCTAAGGCAATCTGGATTGAAGAAAGGCTTAAGGGTAAAGGCCAAGTCAAGGAAAACCCCTTCCACAGATTGCTGCCCAAGAAGAGATAGTTAAGATGAAGTCTTCCACTGACGATGCACCTGTTTGCGAGACAAAACAAAGAGAAACTAGAATATGCTTTGCAGTGGGTTAGTACTTCATAAAATCAATAATTATCTCCAAGTGTATATATGAGCAATAAATAGATATAATTATTGACGAAGTCGATGATTATCAAAACAAAGACGAGATCACTTCTTCAATAAGTATATAAGGAGCATTCAATGTTCACAATTCAACAATGTATCATATCATTAATGCAATGTTAAATCAGCTCATATACATATGATTTCTACGTCACCTAGATATTGTTGCTACACTAGGTATGACGTCAGCTTTAATTAATATATCAATAACATGACAAAGAGTGAAACGTTTGAGCAAATAAGCTTACAGTTATAATCAATAACTCAATGTTAATCAATGTAGAAGGCAAAAGTCACAACGTTTAGAGCATAAACAAGATATCCAAGTAATGTGACGTCACCTATACTACTTCTGCTACAAGTGTGACGTCAAGCTTTGTTATTGAGCTAATATGAAAGGAAAAGAGCACTACATTTCATCAATAAACTCACAAATATAACCACCAGCTCAAAACCAATCAAAGAGATGACAAAGCCAACACATTTAAGGTCCAAACAAGAGTTCTAACAATGTATGACGTCACAGCTATATAAATTTTGGTGTTCTGCAGGTTAG
>JZKD02S0714506.1:134006-144572 GCA_000966675.3 Picea glauca | reverse complement strand
CCATATAATTATTTATCCTCTCAACCCAAATGTTAATGATGAAGGTAATTTCATGGAATATGTGAGGGTTAAATGCAACTTCTAAACATGGAATTTTGAAGAAAAAGCTAAACTAAGAAAAAATAGATTTCATATTATTACAAGAAACTAAGTGTGATAGGGAAACAATGAACAAAATAGCCAACAAAGTGTGGAAGAATAGTAAAATGGAATGCATTGAAGTGGAAGGGGCTTCGAGGGGGTTGGCAACCCTTTGGAATCCAACAGACTTCAAAGTGGAGTTAGTGCTATAGTACCGGAGAATCCTGCCTCTCCATTTTCAGAAACTGAGATTGGGAGAGCAGGGTTACATCTCAAATGTGTATGGACCACCAAACCAAGAAGCGAAAAGAGACTTCCTAGAGTCTTTTGAAAACTTGGGTAGCCTTTTGCAAGATAAATTATGGACCATATGAGGTGACTTTAACCTCATAAAATCACTGGAAGAAAAGAAAGGAGGGGTAACAAAACTGCACACTGAGAGAAAAGTGTTTAAGTAAAGTATAGAGAAGCTAAATATGGTGGATCTCCAAACCCAAGGAGGTAAATTCACTTGGAAGAATCGAAGAGGGGGTCTGAAACAGGTGGTTGAAATACTGGATAGATACATAGTCTAAGAGAGTTTCTTCCAATCCACCCAAGGGCTAGTAGCAGAAATCATTCCCTCTTATGGATCGGACCACTGGTCGATATTAGTGAGTGGGGAATCTTACACAACCCACGGACCAAAGCCATTCGGATTTGAAAAATTATGAATTTGTAACCTTGACTTCTTACCATTGATGTAAATTTGGTGGAATATCCAATTACATATCCATGGTACCCAGCTATATCAATTCCAACAAAGATTGAAATACACAAAATCTTGCATGAGGAAATGGAATAAGGAGGTATTTGGTGACATCCAAGAAGAAAGGAAAAAGCTAGAGGAAAAAATGGAGGAACTCCAACACCAGGTAATTCTCCAAGGGTTATCTAAGGATCTTAGATTAAAGGAAGAGCAGTTAAAACATGAGATTCTGGAAAGAGATAATCAAGAAGAAATTTTGATCCTTTAGAAATCATGAGTTCAATGGCTACAAGAGGGGGATAAAAACACCAAGTTATTTCATAATTCCCTCTTCTAGAGAAGAAGCTAGAATCGCATCACGACCCTGCAACCGGAAGATGTCACTATGGTGAAAACTCAAGAAGACATAGAAAAAGAGTTGATCCATCATTATAGTAGCTTACTCTCAGAACCAGTAGTAGATAGGAGAGAAGCCACCCTTCATATCACTAATTATCTTCCTAATCTAATTTCCCCAGAGAAAAATAACATCTTAATGTGTCAGGTGTCACTAGAGGAAGTTGAGGAGGTGTTCATAAAAATGCCAACTGAAAAGGCCCCAGGACCGGAAGGGTTCACCTCGGATTTATACAAATCCTGTTGGAGTATCATAGGCCGAGATGTGTGGGCAGTGGTGGAATAATCAAGAAAGGCTCGATCGGTCCTATAGGATTTCAATGCTACCTTCTTGACACTAATCCCAAAGGAAAGCGATGCTCGCACGACATATAAGTACTGCCATGTTTCTCTATGTAATGTAATATACAAAATTATAACTAAAGTAATTGCAAATAGACTAAAACTGCTCCTGCAGGAAATAATTTCTCAAGAACAGGGAGGATTTGTGGAGGGAAGACAAATTCTAGATGGCATAATAGTGGCTCATGAAGCCATCGACTCCCTCAAATGAAGTGGGAAATCGGGAATGATGATAAAGTTGGACTTAGATAAGGCCTATGACATAATTAATTGGGACTTCCTTTGTGAAACCTTGAGAGAATTTGGATTTGACCAGAACTAGATTAGTTGGATCTATGGTATGATATCCTCAGCTTTCTTTGTTATCTTGATCAACAGGTCCCCTTCGACTACCTTCAAATCCTCTAGAGGTGTCAGGAAGGGGGATCCTCTATCTATGTATCTTTTTTATTATTCTAGCCGAAGGCCTGGGAAGGTCCATCAAGAAATCTTGTTAGGAAGGGGCACTTCAAGGTCTCTCGGTTTCTCAGACCTCTGAACCCACCACCCATTTACAATTTGTGGATGATACCCTCTTAATGGGTCAGCCCATGGTCAGGGAAGCAAGATCCATTAAACTCAATCTAAACTACTTCATGGAAGCATAAGGGATGCAAGTCAATGAAGAAAAACAAAAAATTATTTCTAAATACCCCGGCCTCAGTTCAACAGAATATCTCTCGCATTTTGGGTTTCCAACATGCGGAGTTGCCTTCAAAGTATCTGGGGATCCCTCTCCTGGATAAATCCCTTAACAACCCCTCTTGGAAAGAGCTACTGGCGAAGATTGAGGACCGCCTAAATAGTTGGACTCATCATTTCCCAACCTTCCCGACTAGGGTTCTTCTCATAAAATATGTCCTGATGCCCATGCCCCTATACGTATTTTCAACGCTCACAACCCCGGCAAACATACAACAACAAATCAGAGCTATCCAACGAAAATTATTGTGGGGAGGAGAAAAGAGGTAGAAAAAGTGGGTTCTAGTAGCTTGGGACAAAATTTGCACCCCCAAATCGAGGGGGGTCTAGGTATCTAAGACCCTCTCAAGATAGGCCAAGCATTAGCAACAAAACTTCTTTGGAGGTGGCATAAAAACCCAGAAGCTCAGTGGGCCAAATTTGGACAAGTAAATATGCAAAGGACTCTCAGAATAATGAAAGGATTAGGTTGGAAGGATTAAGACCCAAATCTCTTATTTGTAACTACGCCTGGAAATCTAGAGCAATTGTCCAGAACCATAGCTTTTGGGAGATTCAGGATGGCCACTCGACTCTCTTTTGGGAAGACACGTGGGAAAAAAGGTTAGCGCTAAAGTCAGAAGGAAACCTATAGAACGTTCAAGGGAGGACAAGAGAGGCAGTGTAGACTAAGGTCCACCATTTATGGAATGATTCCCAGAGTAAAAAATCAGAAGAAATCAGAGAATGAAAGCCCCTAGAAACATGGTCGGGTACCTGGATAGAAGCAACCAGACATGAGATGAAAGATATATTAGACCAACGGATTATTACTTGCAAACCAGGGAAAGATATCCTAAGGTGGGGAAAAAAGGGGAATGGAAACTTCAGTGTTAAGGAAGCCCACAATTTGTTGCTAAACATTCTAGAGTCAAACCCAGAACCAATATGGAACAAAATATGGAACGCCTTTCAATAGACAAAAGTGGCAACTTTTATATGGATGCTTCTTCATAAATGAGCCCTAAATTGGGACAAAATCCTAAGAATAGGATTCGAAGGACCCCCCATTTGCATGATGTGTCACCAAGAAAATAAAACGACAAACCATCTTTTTAGCAAATGTAAAGTAGCGTTGGAACTCTGGGATAGAGGAGTGATGATTTTCATAACAATGGATAGAGTAAGACACGACATCAACATAACCATAGAATATTAGAGAACAAAACCATTTAGAAACAACATTATGAACCGAATCTAGAAGATATTATTGATCTTTGTTTTGTGGCATACCTGGAAGGAGACAAACTGCAGGATCTTCAGAGGACAATACAACAATCAAGATAAAATTTGGAAAGGAATTCATAAAAATATCCAAGAGACAATAAACTCATTATCCTGACAAGAAGAAGATTGGCAGTCCTCTAGGGAATAAATAGAGATTGTCAGAAATTCGCATATGGGCCCTCTCCGGAACATAACCAACCTACAACAAAGGCTAGCTAAAACCCCTCGAAGCAAGGAGACCTAGGAACCTCCTCCAAAGGGATTCATTAAATTAAATTTCAATGGAGCCTCTTAAGGAAATCCAGGCCAAGAGGGAGCGGGCGGGGTTTTCTGGGATTCGGTCGGGGTTATTCAGTATGGATACTCCATCAGACTAGGCCATGTCATCGCACAAGTTGTAGGTTGGGAAAATCCCAACCCAACCACCAAATGGAAATAGCTAAGAGGTCACCTACCCACTGTCACCTTAGGCAAGTGTCCCCGTCACTTTAGAGGTGAGGTAGTCACCTCAAGGGGGGAATCTCGGTGACCCTAAGGGAAATGAGATGAAAAATGATGAATATGGAGATGGAGTCCCTAAAGGTCAATTCTAAATGGTATGAAGGTCTTGTAAAGGAGTCTTGGGAAGGTCCAATGGCTTCCAAGTATGTTGAATAACCTGCAAATGATGAAGTACCTGCCCGAGACACAAGAAAAATAAGCGTATATTGCAATATAATCAATTGGACAAGCAAGTTAATATTGCTATCCCTAATAACATATTTTAGTAACAATGTATATCAGCAATAAAATGGCACGATAAGCTGCAAGATAAATGCTAGAAATCAAGTGGAAGATACAAGAGAAAGACTAGCTAAACACTAGCAAAACTCAAGATTTAAGACCAAGATACTAGCATGAAAAGACAAGGTTGTTGTAAACACTTTCTTCAGAAAATTATATCAGCCTTATGGATGTAACTATAAATGTGTTGCAGCAATAAAATCATCCACTAAACTCCTCCAAACTTTGCCAAAAAGTGCGCTAGAGAAAGTAATACAAGTGTGCAAACTTTGGGCAATTTCCAGTGGTTGATAAAAGAGTTATTAAGCAATTGAGTTAGGGTTTTTTGCAGCCCTAATGGTTGAAGATGTAAATTTATAACAACAGCAAGAACTATTCCTATTATGGGGATGCCCTAGTGGTTGTGAGGTGCTCAAGGCACAAGGAAAACAATCCAAGTTTCAAAAAGTAAATATGACAATAAATTATGTTTCCCAATGCAATATTTTGTTTCTCCAATGCAAGACTAGTGCCTTTAGTTATGGGCTAATGGGGTCAAGAAGAAAGAGCTAGGATTACTAAACCCTTGGGGGTGTAAATCCTCTTACTTCCCAAGGTAAGTAACCTAGCTATGGTTTGAACATGAAGGGTGTGTTGCACCTCTTTTGTCACCTAAATGAGCAAAACAAAGGTGCTTACAAGCTTAGTTGGGTTAGCTAAGCAAGATAGCAGTAAAGGAAAGGGTTAGAAGAATAAACATAAAAGACTAAGCTAAGAATTAAACTAGGAAGGGAAAAAACAATTAAACTATTGTGCATAAGGACATAAGAACAAGAAACAAACAAGACTCGTGTCACCAATGGAAATGATTGTATTAGTGAAAAGAAAACACCAAAGAGAAAGGGGACTTTGGGTCTCTTCTTCCTCCAAGGGAGGGCTCTTGGACCCCCAAGATTGAGCTCTTATTACAACTTGAAAACTTGAAAGAAATGGTGAAGGAATCCCAAGCTAACCCACTCAAAAGGTGATGTGGATTGCCCAAATGGAATGGTGCTAGTATGCTCTTGATGAGAAAAGAGGTTTCCCCAAGAGAATAGCAGCAGCATAACCTTGCAAATGAATTCCTTGAAGATGTAGTGCACCCATGGTCTTGTTTTATAGCACCACTTTGAGGTATTGTGCAACCAACTTTTAGTGTGAAAAGGGGTTGTTTAGGGTAGCTTTAGGTCTTTGACCAGCCACCCAGCCGGATCCAGCCGAGATTTGGATGTCAAATTAACTTGGAAGCTGGACCAGAAGTGGGTGGGAGGCTGACCAACATCATAAATGCGTCGTTCTTAGGTGTGCGTGGATTTTAGTGTCCACAGTCGCACATCGTGCGCATGTGTGTTTTTCCTGCGTTTCTTGATGGTGCATGTGCGTGCACGCCCTGTATAGTCATAACGCATCCTGATTTTATAACTGGTGGGATAGTTTTGGACCTTTTGGAAATGCTTTTTTGGTAATTTTGGTCCATGGGTGAACTAATAGCTGTTTGAAGATGCTGGATTACTGTAACCATTTGTGAACGAAATTTCAATTATAACAGATGCCCCCTCATGGATGAGGTTAGGAGCATACGAATAGCCGAAATTCATTAATGTTTCTTCTACTGAGAGTACAATTGTAAGAAAGAGCGATAGTGAGAGTATCAAGAGTGACTCGTTAGAGGGAGAAGGGAACCTGTAGGACCCAACCTTTCGCAAGGTGTGGAAAATAAATTGTGTACAAACGAGGCGGGCATGCCCCATGCTCGCGTCATGTAACTCAAAAAAGGGTGTTGTACAATATCTGAAACTGTGTGTTGATGGAGATAACTGCAGTGCCCTCGGGGGCGGTTTTGATAAAGGCAGAGGACAATTATGATGCGGAACAATACTCTGAACAGTAGGCAATGATACCTGTAAAAAGTATCACGGAGTCTGTGGGCATTGATATCCCAACAAAGTTCAAAGGTCTTCGACAAATATAAAAAACAACTGCAATAGTCGCAAAGTAAGACCCATTGTAACATGAGAAAGTGTTGAAGTCGAATGTTATGGGGGTCAATGACAACAGAGAGCAATGATGGTTCTCCCTGTGTCGTCTGAGACTCCTCATTGTAGGTAATGAGAGTCAAGATAATGTTGCCCTTCTGGAAACTGTGTTGATGTCAACAAAAAGGGAGACACGACTCCAAGAAGCAAAGGGCTTCGTGAAATCCATTAGGTGAGGTCAGGAACTGAGGAGGCACATGGATGAAGTCAAGATGCATGGAGACTCAAGACTGCCCTTGGTTGGGGATATATGCGAAGTATAAGTGGCCGTAATCATTAAACTAGGTCGAGTGTCAGGGGGACAACGAGACATGGGATAAGTTGTGCCAGAGGCAGAACAAAGTGAACAAACTTAGAGAGCAGAGGTAGGTGGCCTGTGGGATACTCGGAGTTTATGGATGATGTCAATAGGAGTAGGTGATAAGGAATGCCCCAACCAAGGGCGACATGGGTTGCGTTTGCCAAGAAGGTCGCCAAAGGTGACGGCAAAAAGCTATGTAAAATGTTTGAAACAACAATTTAATTACAAAAAGAATTAAAAAATCAGTGGGGATAATAATGCAGATATAGAAACGGGGGCCCCAGTGTAAGATGGCTTGGCCCGAGGATGGCACAAGTTGGTTAAAAAACAAGTGGAGGGTTGGGGCCCCATAGGCGGGTTTCTGTAGTAGGGAAATGTATGGATGGCAATCTGAAGATGGGCAAACCGACGGTGGATGAAATGGATGGCAAATGGTGTTGTGGGAGTGCAGTCAAAATAAAATTGTGAGGAAGTGCCCTGGGAGTCTGTTGGGTAGGCTAGCAAAATGAAGAGAAGGAGTATGTGGCTGATTCGCGACATGATGTAAGACTATCGGGACTCCCATCCCTAAAGGTTGAAAATAGCATGAGTGTCAAAGTGCCAAGGGGGGCTATGAAGGGGACAACTCATGTGGGGGAGAGTGCTACCGGGTGACAGTACCCAAAATGCAGTGAAGGTGACAGTACCGCAGAGACGAATATAGGGACCCTAAAGGCAAATTTCAGAGGGTGTGATTGGAGATGCAATTGAGATTCAAAGGGAATGATTACATGCCAATGTCGATTATATACCTGAAGGGGTCGCACTGGTGTGTGATGATCAAGTACCTACACACATGACAACCAAATACTCGACGTGAACAATATCTGAAGATAATCGAACATACAACTATTTATTTGATAATTTTGAACATAAGCATGCGTACCTGAACGGGGTATGGAAAAATGGCTCCTCGGGGGCTAAGGATGAAAAATGGCCGGGGGACTGTCTTGATGTAGATGACGGGGTGTTGATCCCGTGGCTGAAGATGGATCGAAAAATGGACGCTCAGAACTCCCATAATTGAGTCTGGAAGTTTGGCAAAAAGGGCCTATATATAGCTATAGGGCCCACATTGCCACCTCATTTGTACTTGCTGCTATAGTGGTTAGAGAGGAGATTGCAGAGCAGATTCAGAGATTCCAGGAGTGTGAGGAATCTTATCCGGGAGGTGCGAGAGTCAGGTTAGTGGTCTCATCCTCCTGTACAGTAGTTAGGTGTCAATTTTTGGGTAGGACTGTACGGATGGCTGTACGGTGGGTTTTGAGGGTTGTGGCCCCCCAAATGCGCGGGCAATCGATGGCGAACCGTGCACAAATGCACGACTGTAATGGGCATAGCCGCGCAGGGGGGGCACGCTATTTGGGAAAACAGACGCACATGGGGTGCGCTCCTGTCCGAAACACAGCCGCACATATGTGCGCGGCTGTGTTGCTAACAGATGTGCATGAGTGCGCAACTGTGTAGTGAACAAGTGCGCGCCTGTGGGCTTAACAGGCGTGCATATATGCGCGCCTGTGGGGTAAACAGGTGTGCATGTGTGTGCGCCTATGGGGAAAACAGCTGCGCCTTTGAGGCAAAGCTGAGGGTGAGAAAACTTATCTCCCTTTTTTTTTTTTTTTTTCGGGAGATTTTGGTGTTTTTGTGATGGATGATCGAGTAGTGTATATGTGGATGCAAGTGATCATTTGGGATGATGTCGATCCATTGGAGAGAGAGGGACTGGGCCTGACTAAGGGAGGTCATGAGGGATGAGGAGACAACGGTTCGTGGTGCTTTGGCGGCCTGTGGGCTGCTGAAGTTTTTTGAGTGCCAGTTATTGAGGGCACAGGAGTATGTGTTGCAATTCCTGATCTCAATGTGGAGTCCAGAGTTGCAGTGTTTTATTGTGCGTGGGGAGCACTTGGAATTCTCTGTTGAGGAGGATGTCTATTTTCTAACTGGGCTCCCTTTTCGGGGAACCCTGCTGTCGACTGAGCTGGTGGTAGTTGGAGAGGGACAGTTGGCTACCCTTGCCCTGACATATTGTTCGGGAGAGAATTTCATGTCTAGGTCAGTGGTGAGGATTGGGGCGATGGATGCCCTGGTACATCATTGCATGGCAGCGATGGTTGTGAGAGTGTATGGGTCACTCGTGAATCAACGTATCAGTGGTGGCCAACCGAGGATCATGCAGCGGGCACTAGGGGGTGAGCATTTCGCCTGGTGCTTGATGTTGTACTCCAAGATGGTGGGACAACTCACCAAGTGTCGAGCGACCGACTCAAGGGATTTTTCTTTTGGATCTATCCTAGTGGCTTGGTTTCTAGAGAGGGGTTCGATGTTGCACCTGAGAGTTTTGTTAGACCCGCCGGGAGCGCGAGAGCCGTGACTGCGGCAGTGGTAGATGATTTTGGTTCATCATGGGGGTGGGGAGGGTGGCCACTACTTCACGGCCGAGGCTGCACAGGTGTGGCGTCAGATGCCACAGATCATATTGCAGTTTCCATACAGTGGGATAGATTTCCATGATGATCCTGAGATGATATTACCCCCGTGAGAGGTATCCAATCGTCGAGGTATGATGTTTTGGTTGTTGGTTTTGTTGATTTGTTTTTAGATAGTATAGCATATGGTTGATATTTGTAGGGATGTTGATGCTATCATGTGTTTGTTTGTGTAGATGTGGGACCGCATGGACGAGAGGTCGAGCTGATCAGAAAGTCAGCCCGCCAGGGGCCTGTGAGACCACTGTGGGGAGAGTTGCGAGCAGGGGAGAGGCGACGTCGAGAGGATGTTGGGGAGAGGTCTGGTGATGATGATAGAGCGGCCTGGAGACGTCATTATGATGACCCCGAGGCAGGGCCGTCACATGCTCCTCCGGTCGAGGCCGGGGAAGAGTTTGATGATTTCCATCGCCAACTAGAGGCTGTTCTACAGGGAGTGCCCAAGAGGATGTGGGTGCGGATCCAGGATGAGGGGATCCTGGAACAGTGTATTGGGCTGCCGACAGAGTCGCGGACCTTGATCCGCAAAGTAGCTGTAGACGAAGCTGCGATGACTGGACGGTTGCCTCCGAGACCTGAGGGACCTGAAGCAGGTGGGGTACCTCCGCTAGAGGGAGGACCTGGTGCGGGAGCACTAGAGGCGCCCCGAGGGCTGCTAGATATGTAGTTGTGTATTTGATATAGGCTAGTGAGCCCATTTTGTATAGTTGTGACATCCAGTTTTGTATTGGTAGGGATGAGGTGATTCACCTGCCTATGAGTGATGTACTATTTTTGTAAACACTTTATGACATGTGGATCGATATATATATATATGGATATACATTTTTGGATCTCTGTGTACATGTGTGATGTGTTTGTCGTTGATGATTTTTTTTTTGATGTAGTGGATGATGTCTAATCTATATGCTGTGACAGACTTCTGATGGTTTATGTGTCTGTGAAGATGTCTTGATGTGATATATGCCAATCTAGTATAATGTTAGCCATGTTATCTATTGTTTGATTGAATTGTCTTGGGATATGTGTAAATGTAATGGAATCAAAATGTCGAGATAAACGTCTAACCTGCAGGTATTTGCGGAAGAGGCAAGGATCACGGACACGGTATACATTGTTGAGCTGGAGGACGACAAGTTGGCAATCTAATAAGACGCTAAGGTGACGAATATGGTGATGATTGGCCTCAACGAGGAGACCAATGTGTTAGGGTCCTAACCCGCACATAGGTAGAACAATATATTCAAATGTAATAAAGGTCAATATTAATAAGGCCTTTCAATAAAATATAATAAGGCGGATGTAAGAAGACCTAATAGAAGCTTCCGC
>JZKD02S0714506.1:92285-111151 GCA_000966675.3 Picea glauca | reverse complement strand
CCATAGCTCATGGGAATGTATGCATGTGTAAGGTTCATGCTAAGAAAACCCCCAAGGGAAGAGGACCAGGTCCTCGACAAGATCATCCCCCAAGAATTCAGAACATCGATCACTAATATGTCCATGAGGAGGCTGATATGTGGGAAATCAATCAGAAATACCTCAACGTTTTCACACACTCGAAAGACCTCGACCCTTTGTGAATCAATACCACATACATTTCCATAAGGTCGGGTTTTCTTCAAACCAAGTTATTTCATCACATTTAATGACATGACATTTGTTGAGGCCCCTGAATCAAGCATGCAGTTGTTCAAGTGGAGGCCATTCATGTCTAATGAAAGATAGAAAGGACGGTTCTTTTCCCTTGGCCGATTGAGATACATAGTGTTCAAGATGATGGGAGGATCCTCCTTCTCGGTTGGCACCTATAAGACTTTCAAAACTTTCCTTTTTACATAAGGGATCTTACACATCTCTGTCACTGAGACCGTCATATTCAGTTTTCCAAACATACTTGCAACATCTATATTTAATTGAATATCATATGTAGGAGTTGGCTTAGGAAGAAACTCATGTACCATAGGTGGAGGTGGCGGATCCACCCTCTCTGCTGATGGAAGAGGAGTATCAGGTTGCAGTGGAAGGGTTGAAGCTTCAGTTATTTTAGTGTAGGTCATATATTCCCTCCTCCTTAATTCCTTCTTTTGATTCAAGGCCTAAAGTCTCCCCTCTCTTTCTCCTCTTCTCATGGCTTCATTGATCTCTTATTGGGTAACTTGTTCCTCTTGGAAAACATAAATCACATCAATGAAATCCATATCGTCATGATAATCTTCGTCTCGTTGGAGGCATTCATATTCTCTATGGGGTTCTTGGCACAAGAGGCACCAAGCTTCTATATCAGTTGTCCCAATTGGTTTCAAAGTATCTGGGGCCTTTGCCTCTTGTTGAGGCCTTGGTTCCCAACCTGTGGCATCTCTCTAATGTTTGGAAAACTGAGGCTTGGGAGAAAATTGATTTCTTTCCACTATAGTCAAATGTCCCATAATCTAATTCTGCACCTAGATAATCTGAGTATTCATCTGGTCTATCTTATGAGTTAAGAGGGCAATCGGATCAGGAGCACTGTTGTTGGAAACCTTAATCTTTGCTTCTGCTTTGACACGAGGGTAGTGAAAAGGTT
Organism: Picea glauca; assembly: GCA_000966675.3. Taxonomy (NCBI): domain Eukaryota; kingdom Viridiplantae; phylum Streptophyta; class Pinopsida; order Pinales; family Pinaceae; genus Picea; species Picea glauca. Next base: position 109,965 of record JZKD02S0714506.1, on the reverse strand, counting down.
CCACCCTTGAATCAAGAATATTTTCTTCAATATCAACATTGTACTCCTTGGACCGTGCCAATGATGTGGGCTTTTTGTCTTTGAGAATGAATCAAAACTGCCCTTTAAAAGCATTCATGTAAAGGAGATAAACTGATGATGTTGTAGGATGGAAATCTGTTGGAATCTAATTGTACAACCTATCAAATCTGGTATTGAATTCCTTTATTGTTTAATTCTCCTTTTTCTTTATCTAATTAAACTGAGCCCCAAGCGTCCCACCATCTTCCTTTGTTGACCATCTATTCTTGAATAAGTTGGCAAAAGCTTCGTAGGGCGTGAGATGATTTTTAGGGAGCCCTCTGAACCAATCAAGATCTTCTTAAGTCAATGACGAGGAAAGTAACTTCATGGCCACATCTTCATGCTCAATACCTGCATTGTTCATGTCTTGTCCCATGACATAAAGATGGTCCTCGACAGTTATCACATTGTTTCCTGGGAACTTTGGAAACCACTTGTTGACTTCTTAAGGCATTGTATTAGGGTACCCTTGGATGTTGGACATGTTGAGAGGTTTGTATAGGTCCTTTTCCCAAGAGTGAGCCATTGGAGCAAGAGGAAGGGTACTATGGAAAAGGATTTTAACAATGAGAGACTTGAGAGGAGGCCTTCTTTGGTAGACTTTATAAGGCTTGAACCTCCCAGGGGGAAAAGGTTTGGGAAAGGAAGGGTTCTAGGAAGGTGGAGTCAAGAAATGATCTTCAATATGAGGTCATCAAGAAAGGTGGAAAGGGAACGTCCGTTGGGTGGAGTCACAAGGAAATCTAAGGAAATACTTTGAGATAGCTTGCCAAAGTGTCATTAGGGTTCCAAAGAGGATTCAAAATCCTAATTGACAGTGGCACCAAAATTTTATTGCACAAGTTTTAGGTTGGGAAAATCCTAACCCAACCACCAAATGGTGACAACTAAGAGTTCACTTACCCACTATCACTTTAGGCAGGTGTCCCCATCACTTTAGAGGTGAGGTAGTCACCTCAGAAGGGGAATCTCGGTGACCCTAGGGGGAATGAGATGAAAAAATGATGAACATGGAAGTGGAGTCCCTAAAGGTCAATTCTAAATGGTATGCAGGTCTTGGAAAGGAGTTTTGGGAAGGTCCAAGGGTTTCCAAGTATATTGAGTAACCTGAAAATGATGAAGTACGTTCCTGAGACACAAGAAAAACAAGCGTATATTGCAATATAATAAATTAGACAAGAAAGTTATTCTTGTTGTCCCTAATAGAAGTTGTTAGTAACAATGTATATCAACAATAAAATGGCACAATAAGATGCAATATAAATGCTATAAATCAAGTGGAAGATAAAATAAAAAGACTAGCTAAACACTGGCAAAACTCAAGATTTAAGACCAAGATACTAGCATGAAAAGACAAGGTCGTTGTACAAAATTTCTACAGAAAATTATATCATCCTTATGGCTGTAACAATCAATTTGATACAGAAAGAAAATCATCCACTAAAACTCCTCCAAAATTTGCCAAAAAGTGTGCTAGAGCAAGTAAGACAAGTGTGCAAACTTTGGGCAATTTCCAGTGGTTGATAAGAGAGTTATTAAGCAATTGAGTTAGGGTTTTCTGCAGCCCTAATGGATGAAGATGTAAATTTATAACAGAAGCAAGAAATATCCCTTTTATGGGGATTCCCTAGTGGCTTTGAGGTTCTCAAGGCACAAGGAACACTATCCAAGTTGCAAAAAGTAAATATGGCAAGAAATTACATTGCCCAATGCAATATTTTGTTTCTCCAATGCAAGACTAGTGCCTTTAGTTATGGGCTAATGGGGTCAAGAAGAAAGAGATAGGATTACTAAACCCTTGGGAGTGTAAATTCTCTTACTTCCCAAGGTAAGTAACCTAGCCAGGGTTTGAAGATGAGGGGTGTAAATCCTCTTACTTCCTCAACAAAACCCTTGCAAAATAACTTGATAAAACGGTGGAAACTAAGATAGGGGTGTATATCCTTATACTCCCTATCTATCCTTTGCCAAAACAACCTCAACTTGAATTACAAATGATAATAACAAGGTAAAGAAACCATATCATTCAAGAAAAATCCTTAACATGCCAATTTAAACCTTCGCAATAGAAAGAACATGACCTCCTAAGGATAGTGCACCATCAACATCATTCAACCATAACCAAAAAAGCATTATTCCATATAAACAAAAGAAAAATCCTCCAAGTGTAGCGAAAATTTTAGACCAAGTATGATGCAGGAGCATCATCATCAACATGCAAGTGGAGGACAACTCAGCGCCCTAACGCGCATTTTGAAGTGATTTTGAATTTTAAAGATGGCATGTCACGAAAGTATCTTGAAAAAATTGTAATTAAAGAAGTTCTTAAATGTTAAGAGGTTGAACCATCACGTGAGATCGATGGAGATTGTATTTTCTTTAATGCAATTAATAATAGTATAGATCTGAAGCATTCACTCTTATCTGTTTGTACCGATCATTTATTGTAATAAGGCTTAGTAGCTGAAAGATTTTACTTTGATAGGATAGCTCTAAGGTATTCGAAGGGAGAAAGCTCTATGAACCTTTTTGTATAAATATATGTATTGTATGCCCAAATGAGGTTGCTAAAAGTTATTTGAAGTTGTTATTGTTGAGGCTGTTGAAGCTTATCGAAGTTGTATGAGCCCATGTGCCTATCATTTGAATGAATATAACAGAGAAGCGTTGATCCAAAATGTCTGGTATTGTTGTTACTGTGTCTATCTGAATGAATGGTAGGCTTTCTGTTTAATTACATTTCTTTGTTATTACTTGTTCTTATGTTATGAATGCATTGCATGGTTGAATGTATGAATCTGTGAGGATTATATAAGTGTCAATTGTTTCTCTTCTACGAGCTTATGCAAGGAGTGCATAGTGTCCGCAAGGAGTGCATTGACATAGTCTATTTTGACTTAGAAGCTCAGGAGAGATAACACGAAGCTTGGTTTGCAAAGAGTGCAGAGGATCACACAAGGTGTGTGTAGGAAGAAACACATTCAACACCATATTGTTCAGGAGGAACAATTGGGTCATGTAAGAACTATTGCAAGGAGTGCATAGTCGCCCATAAAGGGTTTAAGTTGAAAGAAACCTGTTGCAAGGTGTGCATAGGATCGACATTCGGCTAAGTGTCAAAGAATTCATCTTGACAGATGCAAGGAATAAGCATTGAAGAAATATTATGAGAAGTTTAAAAGTTTCAAGGAAGAACAAGCTAAGAAGAGATAGCAGACGAAAATTATTCAATAGGGAGGAGCCCACTAAATTTTTTTCAATCAACAAGCAAGATCCATTCGGAGGAATCAGGATATTTCCAGACCGTGAGATCTGGGAGAGTTGCACGAAGGATATTCTTCGAAGTCCTTCGACACTTCATGTATTTGGAGGTTTGGAAGTGTTCAAGGAGCGGGATCACCGAAGTCTCGAAGCTGCAAAGTAAATCGAGGCCATCAGTATCGAGGAGTATACGTGGCAGTAGATCAGAGAGTTTGGGAGATAAATCTCTGAGAGATTTGTGTGGAGCAAAGAGTGATTTTTGCCGAAGTCATGAAGGATGAAGAGATCTGGACCATTGGATCTTGGAAGGACACATGGTAGAGACCCGTGTGCTCCGAGAGAAGAGTTCTTCGAAGGAAAAGCTGAGGAGGAAGCAGAGTCATTGAACAGAAGTCATCTGAAGCTCCAGAGGTAAGAAGCTAATCCTAGTCATTCGTTGTTGGAACAGGTGGTGTCAGATCTATCACTTCGGTGATAGGACACTTCAGAGGAATCAAATATTAAGTTTCTAAAGGTCAAAAGTCACGAAGGCCGCAGTCAACAGGATTTGTTGATAAGCAGAGGGGCCCGTGGAGAGTGGAGATTCACTCCGGAGAATAGTCACATCAGAAGAAGTGAAGTGTGAAGGCATGAGCACTCCCGAAGGCCGGAGCGCTGGAGTTCATCTGAGCCACCCGTTTGAAAAGGACGTGTGGTGGAAGATCTGTCACTCCGGGAGAAAGAGGAGCAAAGGAGAGTTGACTGGAAGTCATTCAAAGTGGGAACAAGGGATAAATCTTGACCATTGATTGAGGTGAGCACGTGGTGCTCGATCCATAGCTCCAGGTACGAATCACTCCGAGGAAAAGGGTGTTTGGAACACTCGAAACTCCCGAAGTCGGGGTCCCAAAGTGAATTACAGCCGTTGGCTGTGTTGAGCACTCAACACACCCTAAAAAAGTATATGTCCATTTTCTACTTTTTGTTTACCACTTAATCCTTTGTACTGTCTGTTTCAGTATAAAACTGTTGCTCGTGCTTATCTTTTATGTTTTCATGTTTGAATTGTGTAAAGTCTGCTTGAACATATAAATAATCACCTTAATTGTAAAGGAGACCAATTTAACAATTACTTAAGAAATCAATAGTCAAAGCGTCTCCGAACGCGCTTAAGGGATTCGACATCGGGGAGACGTAAGTGTGATAAGAAATGTTCGTGAAAACCAATATAGCTGAAGACTGATCTTCATCGACGTCGGCGGATGAAAGTCCTTGTATTTTTGTGAATGAGCTTCAGTAAGAATATTGTCGAAGACTGATTCATCCAACATCAGCATAAAAACGAGAAGAGTAAGCATCGCGTAAGGAGAAGAGTGGTATCGCCGATCGCCGACTCTCGAAACGATTTCGGCGTCAAAGATTTACAAAGATGATAACCCGCCAAGAAGCTACGCTCTTAAACTTTCCCCGATCCCCGATACCATCAGCGTCGGGAGTGTTTACTAGTAGCACATTAATGAAAATATACACAAAGATAGTAGTCGATCCCCGATCTATACACCGGAGAGACATGACATGATGAGGCATTTTAGCCCTTAGATATGTTAGGTATGACACATTTAAAGTGTTAGTTAATCCACAAATCGTGCATTAGTTGTTGTTTCGTGCGCAAATCAAAAGGGACCATTTAAGCTTGCCGATACAATGCACCTCCCTTTGCGCCTCCACCGTCAACCAAGTTAGAATTTATTTGCAGATATCCAATGGTAGTTTGTTTTGAATTAAGTTCATTACTCGCATTAACTGATTGATACGACTGATAAGATCCCTCCCATTATATTCTTTTGAGTTATTCTATGTGAACCTATTCTGCGTGGCAAGGAGTTTAAAACACATAGAAGAGCGAGGTTAACAATTCGAAGAAGGCGTCCAAGGTTCAGTGATTATTAGACAACTATCTTAGCAAGCATTACAGGTATGTATCCGCTTGTGGCTTTTTACGCTTCATTTTATATGTTCCCACCCAACGCTGCTCTGTACACCTATTTAAAGGGCCGTTTAAATTGCAGGAACAATGCCTCCGAAGAAATCCTCCACCAGGAAATCCCTAAGAGCGCCAAAGCTACAAGAACTAGGCGCAGGAGAGGGATCCTCCCCAACAGTTGCAAGGCAATTAGAATTCGCTCCAAAGTCGGTGCCTGTCATGAAGACAACCACCAAGAAGGCCTTCATCCAGCCCCCAGCCTTCAGAGACACAGAGGCGAACATTGGAGTCAAAGTAGCAGTCCCTCGCAGGAAGAATTGTTCAAGAAAATAAAGAGGGAAGAACCCCTCGAGTATACCTCGCACAACGACCCTGATACAAGAAGACTCGATGATGATGTCCTCCCAAATATCCGTAAGGCTTATCTACACCTGGTGGCAAGCCAGACTTCAGTGTTCCCTTGCATTGAGCTCCTAAAGTGGCTCATTGACCACACTGATGCACAATTTTTTTTGATTAATGACGATAAAAAGGTTATATCAAAAGTAGGTCACTGGTATCTAGATGAACACAAGACCTACATTAGGGTTTTTGGCTCCACAGGGGCACCCCATTTGTTACCCATATATGTTCTTGATCAACTAGTGTTAGGGGAAATTTGCTATTAGACCATTCTGCAAGGATATAATGCCACTTTAGTAAAAGATAAGAAGTGGGCCTTCATACCTTATGGGTTTCATATTGGCTTCTACATGGTCAAAGACACCGCACATGCTAAGCAAGAAGGGCTAAGCCGATTGGAATTCCGGTTCAAAACTAGTCGTTTTCACAAACACGATCCCAAGGGCCTGGTCCTACAATAGGCATCACATGTATCATCCTATTGGCCTTATGCCTATGACTGATTTGAAGATGAAATTTTCACCGAAAACGCTCAAGACTGGAATGAGGTGGCGACAAAGATGGATGATCCTCGAATAACCAGGTTTAAGGCCATGAGTTTGGAAGAGAAAGTGACATCCTTGGAATGGACAACTCAAGATATTCTCAGGACCTGGGAAGGAAAAGTAGCATCTGAACCAGGCGAAGCAATGGGCAATCCTGAAGAAAACATCGAAGTGGCAGGGGATTATCAGGAATCCCCAGTACAAACCAGGGATTCCCCTGAAATTCAAGTAGCATAGGGGATGGGTGAAATTTTGTGGCAGCAAATCCAGCTGCTAATGAAGCAGATGTTGGATGATCTGTACCTCATCATAACACCTGTGCTTCCAACTTGTATCCAAGAAGGCAGCCCGATGGAGCCAAGCAGCCCCGGTTCCATAAATCTCGGTAACACCAATGGGTTAGGAAACCCTAAATCCACAACATCACCGTTCAATCCCTCGGTGGGAGTGACAATTCAACCAGAGATAGGCTGAGTGTTGATATAAACACAAGCGCCTAATCCCCTGAGCAAGATTATACATATATATAGTGACGACGAGAGCCCAAAGCCATCTCACGACACCCCTGTGCGTGTCCAAGAGGAAAAAGGTCATGATAATACTTCTTCCTCTGAGCTTGAAGTTCAAGACAAGGAGGTCTTGCAAGAGGAAATAGAAGCCGAAAGTGGCCTCGACACAAAGGGACCCAATGCATCGGAAACCAAAGTAGATCTGGAGGACAATCTTGAATCGAAGGAATCAAAGAAAGAATCCTTGAAAAAGGAAATCAGCAGTTCGACGACCAACGAGCAAGTAAGTCATGAGTATGTACCCAACGTCTCTATTCTGCCCAATACTCAAATCCCTGACGAGCAACAAGTAGAAGCTGGACCTATGAGGCACAATGAGGAAGTTCAAGAGCCTAATCTTGAACAAATATACACCACTAGTAGCCTGGGAAACATGCTCACATGGGGTGATCAACAGATACTAGAGCCGATAGACGAGGTAGCAGATATCTATGTGATCTTCTATGATCAAAAGAGAAAGACCATCGTTCAAAGGACTGCAAAGAAAAGAAGGATCATGTTGGATCACTCCATCTTGGTTACTAAAGAGGAGAACTTAATCAACACAGAAGACATATGGACGTCTGAAATGATTAGCGTGGGAAAGGCCCTCTCGGATGCCACCTTGGATAGAGCCAGGAGAGACGAAAAAGAACTAGCCGCTGACCTAAAGGAGCTCAAACACTTGCGTCATCTAGCCAAATACTATAGAGGTGCCATGCAGACCACTATGTATCTAAAAGGTGAGTTTGAAGAAGTTTACGATGAGTTGAAGAAGGAAAGACACCTGTTAACCGCGAACGTGGCTGAGTTCCAGGAGGACACTCTCATGGCACTCACGACATGTAAGGAGATGGAGTGATGGTATGAAAGGGTGCAACAAGCAATAGAAAGACTCGAGTACATTGAGGTAGTCCAGTAGGGCCGAGACAAGGAAAAACATGGAATTCAGATGGTGGGAAAAAGTAGTGTTAATCACATGAAGCGATCAGTTGAGTACTGGGCTAAGATGTCTCAAGACCCGCACCGAGAGATCCAAGAGAAATGGACCAGATGCAAGAAGCAATGGGATAAAATTAACCAAATAATGAAGGATGTCGGGCTTCCCGAGTTCGACACCCCTGACAAATTTGTCGACTTAAGCGATGTAGTCAAGTTGCATGCCAAACAAGACTTGCTATGAACCGAAGAGCTCACAAATATGATCGATGCGAGGCCAGGGCAAGTGCAATGATTCACATAACCTCCGATCAGGGACCGAACCATGCTACAACAGTTGAACTCCAGTCTAGTAAAGTATCGAGCGCATGCAGTAGACATTAGGGGAATACATGCGGCTCCGATTGAAAAACACAGGTTTCCATGGGCCCAAACTTGTGAAGAACTGTTTATCAGTTGGTCTGAATACGAGAGAAGTCACCCTTTCCAAGAAATATCTCGGGTTGACTGTTAAAGAAAATGTTAAAAGATAACACCACGTGGCAATTTTTTTTCTTTTCTTAAACTACACTTAGCTGTTAATTTCAGTTAAACTTTATATTATAAATAAAGACATCGACCAATTAGTTAAGGGTCGATGGTTGTTGTAAGAACTCTTTCTTTTTTGGTTGTTAAGAATTATTTTGAAGTTGTTATGAATTGAGAAGTCCTTTTGGACCAAAGACAAACTATTTTCATCAGATGCATGTGATTGGACTTGGAGAAGAACTACTTCCTATCCTGTTTCTTGAATGATGCAGTAATGAGTAAGAGCAATTAATTCTGTTGTCAAGTTATCTGGTGTAATGTTTTGATGTTCTTTTCTTTAATGATGAAGATAAAATCATCGTGTCATTATGTGATTAATAGTTATGGTAGATGAATTATTTTGCTTGCCATTATCTTATTACATATGTGTTTTTCTTTCTAATAACTAGTTTCTCAGACAGTAATTGGATGCTTACATGGTTGATGTATTAGTACTAGGCCTACGGTATAGAATCATTGTTTGCATGTTTGAGCAGCGGGTTATCCCAAGCTCAGACTCTTCCCCAATAGTTAAAACTTAATCTTGTTTGTTGTCAAGTTGGTTTATACTGGCTTTCATTTCTCCTACTAGTCCCACCCAAGAGAAAATACAAAAGAGAATAGTGCTAACTGAAGGAAGAGCCTTCACAAGAAAACACAAAGCCCATCGATAAATTGGTCGAATCGCAAGATCTGGAGAACCATTCCATCTTCAAACGCTACAGAGTCTAATTGGGCCTCGGTGGTGGGTTTGGTTCCTACTGTTGAAGTAAGGGATTTAGGACCCATCAACAGGATGTCAGAGAAATGTGAGTCGTAGATCTTATCTGGGTGATTTCGTTGGTCTGGAGTTTGAAGAAAAAGGAGTCAGCTACACTCAAAATCGTCGAAACCCGAAGTCGTGAAGGGGGCTAGCCAGAGGTTATAGCCCATGGTCATAAGGAAGAAAGGCTTACCAGAGGAGCTAGCTCTCGTCATTTAGAGTTACCATAAGCACCAGAAAAAGGGTGCGTAAGTGAAACAAACCCACGTGGGTAACCAAAGGGGGCCTATGTGAATTGATTTCAAGGTCTAGCAGAGACCCAAAGAGCTGATTCGGCTCAGTGAATTGAATATCCTTGACTAGGAGGTCATGCAACCCCGAGGAGAGAAGGGGGGTTGCATCAAAGTACTTTTCACAAGAGGGAGAGTTATGTTAAAATGAGATCTTATGATCTCTTATTATACAAAATGTCACTAAGGTAGTTTTCCGAGATAATTAAGGGTAAACCACAAGACTAGGGATCAACAACCCTAATCTTTCCCCTTTTACAAATTAATATTAAACAATTCACTTTAATTTCACTTTTGCACAAAGAAAAATCCCTAGTCACATGGACGTCACCCCTTTAGGGGATGTTTTAGCACTAGGAGAAGGTCGTTGGTGATGGAGGAGTGTAGAAAGGCTACCCAAAGCCACATGTCAAGTGTCCCAACAACTTCCTTCATGATCAAGGCTCAAGCCCCTCAAAACTTCCTTGTGCCAATGCATGTCAGCCTCACCACCAAACCCTAACCCCCCTAGGTGATGTCATTCCTCAAAAGGTGATGTTTTACCTCTCCTGGGAAAAATGTTTGGCATGTGGGGGCTAGGTTATGTCGTCCAAGTCATCTTCTAGGCCTTTAAATTTTTATCTCTCTCATTCGACATGCGGGCCCTTCACATCCACATGTGGGATTCAAGCCCCATGGAAGCCCAAGCTAGGCTTGTTCTTCCAAAAATGTCCACCAACTAGGTCCTGTAAAGACAAGTAAGCATACCCTCCAAGGATATAAAGTCATAACATCATGATAAGTGAATCCAATCAATAAATTATCCACCTAAGCATGTGCATCAAAGATCACTATGTCAAACAATTAAGTGCTCAAAGACATTATGCGACTTGTAAATCTTGAATATGGGAGGGTTGACGAGGTGTCCTATTGGGTAGATCTTTCCCTAGGTCAAGGAGATTTTCCAAGAGATCCCTTTCTAAACCATGTAAACTGGGTGAAATGGTTAGGGTCAAGACTTAATGGGCATAAGGCTCATGACATACAAGAGGTTGTAGTGTCTCATTCATAGGTGCCTTTGTAGAGGGAGTGTGGTACCTTCGTTTACAATGCAATTTTTCTAAGCCCATTAATTTTCCATTCTTTCTTTCATAATTTTAAGGAAAATTTGAAGGCCACTGCCCTGGCGTGGTGTCCAGATAATGGCAGTGTCACCCACAAATACCTAGTGGAAATGAGAATGTTGGATCGTGATGAGACCCCCTTTCTCTCAACCATGCAACTGAGAGTCATTACCCTGGTTTGGTGACCAGATGATGGTAATTTCATACCACTAGATATTCATGGACATGATAGGCCGGCTTGTGATGAAACCTCCTATCCTCCAACTAACCTTTTAAGCATTCTTAATCATATTTCTTGTGGGTCCCCCTTTTCTCAAAGATAAGTGTTTCATTGGTTTCTTGGGTGATGGTTACGTGAAGCATATAGAAGGTTCATACATAGGATTTTATCTTTTACCCAACATCAATCCCTCTGGTCCTTGAGCCCCTTCTTCCCATAGAATGAGGGACAACCCCTTCTTGGGTCAATACACCCTAAAATCCCAAGAGATAAGGAAATGGGGGGAAATAGCGATGGAAAGTGGTAAGTATGGTCAGGAATGGTACAATGGCTCTTAAAGGGAGTTCCTAGTAGAAAACCCATCCCAAGGAATATCACTTACTAGGGCACAATGTCAACCTCCAAGGTGAAGCAGGGAAAAAGGCATAATGTCCAAGCATATATCATGAAATCTAAAACAATATAAGATACAACATACTTAAATGTCTCAAATATTGAAATGATGCTCACCATAATATTGACTTGTACCTCATGTAGCAAGGCCCACTACCTTCCGGAAGCCAATTGGTGTGGTGGATGCCATATGCAAATCTGTGACCTCTGTGGTGGTGAGAAGGGTCTCCATCTGTGCAAAAGGATACTACTGGTCATGTAGTCTCTCGTCACTCCATATCTGCAACCTGAGGGCCTCGAGACATAATCTTCTTAGTTATCCAAAAAATGGGGATAACAGGCCGCAATTCGAACAATGGAGTGGAACATACAGGGATGCTAATGGGATTGTGAATGGAAAACGAGTTGAATTACCGGGATCTGATAGTGGAAGGGGACTCCCAGATCCTAATTGAGGGTCTACAAAAAATTCTAAATGGTACCCACCCAGAGATAATTTTAGAGAACTGAAGGTTGGCGTCTGGCTTTTTGGAGATAGATACAACTGTCAGGGGAAACTCAACCATTGTCCCGAGACATGCTAGGAGAAAGGGTAACGTGGTAGCCAATTACCTAGTAAACATGGCGATACTTCAAACATCCAGATTGAACAAGTGGAGGTGGTAGTAGGTGGGCCAGGGACCACTTCGGGACACGATAACCCCCTTAGCTAATGAGGATACCCTCCACATGACAAAGGAGACAAATGGAGATTTCGAGGCTCAAGGATCGAGGGATCCAGATGTACCCATGTAGCTCTAAATGTTAGGTCAAAAGGGTATAGTCTTGGGGATCAAGATATAGACCTTAGTTCGAGGAAATTGGTGGAGGATGGAATTCAATGGCCAGAAGTGGGAAGTAAGGAAGATCGAGAAAGGATGGTACGATGAAGTACAAAAGAGTGAAGAGGCATCAGATATGATACCGAGATGACGCCACAGGTGTCCGACACCAGTACCAGAGGTATCATGGGCATGAGAGTAAAGGACAAGGCTTATCAGAGAATAATGAATTCGGTTAAGATTGTTAGGAAAAGGCGGATCTGAGGCATTAATTTGAAGGAAACTAGAGCTATTAATAGGAAAATCTATAGTAAGAATCAGGTATGTAGATGTTCTAAGTCTTTTGGGAAGGGGAAATTGAGAATAGATAGGAGCAGGCTCTTTCTGAGAGAAAAGGGAAAAGACAGGGAGAAGAGGCCCAAGGGGATTCCATTAACCATGGGGCTCTGTAGTTTCCTCACCCTTCTATATACCAGAGGACTTGACATAGGTTTCTATTTAGCTTTTAGAGGGGCTTGGCTAGAGAATGTTATGAGGGATTTCCCACTCCATCTTAGGGGTGGGAATCGGGCCACAAAAAGATGCATCCAGAGCAAAAACAATTGGAATGGGGAACCTCCCCTAATCCTATGGGTCAGAGACAAAAAAATAAGAAGGGAGAGAGCCAATCCATCCCTAGGAAGACTCACTCAAAATCCAGAGTGGAGATAGACATGCTCGAGCCCATTAAGAACTTCCACACTCTTGGCAATGAAAAAGAGAAATAGACCATGGAGGAGTTGTGAAAAGAGGTGGAAAAAAAGAGAAGTGGCACTTTGGAGGAAGAGATTATGGCAGCAATGCAAGAATGGGTCAGGGACCCAGGACAATATCGAACTAGGGAAACTAAATAATTTCCTCTGGCGAAAATCTACTAGCGAATGAAAGCAATGATCACTCAACCCATGGTGCTGTAGCAACAAGAGGTACTTCAAGTGCTCACCTAGCAGAAACAAGACAACGAAGCTCTCAGGAAAGGGGTAAGGATGTTGGAGGAAAAATTTGAACTCTTTTGTAAAGTGAAATATGGTGTTTCGTTTATTGAAAGGGAATATGAAGACATGCAGGAAAGGACCAAGCTCCAGAGGATGGAGGGAGGATCGACATGAACCTAGGAATTCCCCATTGTGATAGAGGATGAGGTTCCCTAAAATGGATCTCGCCTTGTGAGGACAGAAACACAACAATCTAGTAAGGGGGTTCTCCGGGGACGAAGTTTGCTCCTCACAGGGTCCTCTCTTCTGTCAAAGCTCAGTCGAACAGATTAGCTCGAGGGACTGAGTGTGGGGTCGCCTTCAAAATCTGTGGAGTTTCTCGGTATGGTACTTCTTTTATGGATATAGTTTGACAGAATTATAAGCATATGAAAGTCTCCGGACAGAGCGACATAAGTCATGGTAAGACTAGGGGGATATGGGGACATAGTCTGGACCCTAAATTTTGTTATTTTGGATGTTGGACTTTTGGAAAACCTTGAAGATATCAATATTCTGTAGGGTTCCCTGGTTTCCATTTCAGCAAGACCCCCAGAAAAAAGTCTGTAATATTTTGTACCATTATGATAGAAAGATATAGACTATTTTTTTGCTTAGGAAAAAAGAAATTTAGAATGAGAGAAACCATTAAGGGGTATTGGAAAGGGTTCTATGTAGCCATTATATCTTTGGTATAATTGTTTGAGTATAGAGTTTTCTAACAAAGAGTTAAAATTTCCTTATAGAGCTTGAAAACCATTAGGACAAGTTGGAGTATAGGTGGTGATCCAGGTGGATATTGATGGCCACCCACCTATTCCAACTTGCTCAAAACAGTCTTCTGGGAACTTACTATTTTTAGCAGGTTTGTGGTTCCTAAACTTTCGGGGTCAGTTTGAGGGCCTAAACAAAGTTTTTTCAGGATAGAGCACCTCAAATATAACTAAAGGCTTTGAATGAGTTCCCAAAATGAATCTCCTCTTCTATACCTTTCTAGCAAGCTATCATGTGCCCCAAACAAAGATTGTATGCCAAAGTTACACCCCCGTGAAGTTGATACACCAAACTACCCAAAACAGGGTCCACGAAACTATTGGATTTTCATCTTCTGGGGTTAGGGTTTTGGATTTTATTTATGTTAAAAAGGCCGTTGGAGCCTCATTTTAACATCATCTTCTTGCGAATGTGAGTAGTCATCACATCTCTTCTCAAAGATAAGCTGCCACCATTCTAGTGAGTCTTTCACTTTGTATTTATACAGTTTTGTACATTTCACTCATTAATAGTAATTGTGTATTATTGTATATATCTACCTCTTGTTATATATCCGATATATCTCTGTTATATTATTGGCTCTCTTGCAATATCTATGTTTATTTCTGTGTTATATCTCCACTCTCATTTCGTGCCGAATATAATCTGGATCATGCAGAGTTAATAATTAAGAGTTGTGTCCTCATATTTGTACTTTTCATACACATACCCCTTCAAATGTTGATCTAAAATATGATCCCAAAGTGTTAATTCATTTTGCAATCCAATATGGAGGAAGTGAAGAAGGATGAGGCGTGAAGCAGAAGGCCATATTTTCTTACTAAGGATAAAGCACAATAGTACATTCGAGAAAGAGTGTGATTGACTAGAGCCTTTTCAATAAAGATATGATCAACGTACATTGATTGAGGCCACCATTCATACCCTCCAGACCTGTAATACCATTTGAGATAATCAAGGATCATTTTGAGGGTTCATATAGATTCAAGTATTTTTGGGTAGATCTGAGTCATTCACTTTCAAACACAACTTCAATTCCTAAACAACATTTTCCGAGGGGCATATCTCCTCATTAGCTATTGTTTCCTAAGGCTTGGACCTTGCATTTTGTAGATCTCATCAAGATATTTCCTACAGTGTAAAGAGAATCCTAATATAGTATATGTGCAAAATTTATGGTAACCAAAAGCTGACATTTAATTTTCCATCCCAATGTCTGATCAAAGGCATATTCCACTAACAAAATACACTGTGCAAGAACTGAATGAGAAGAACAATTAATTGGATGGAGTCAATTGGAGGAGCACATTTTCTACTAGGAAATCAAGGAAATGGATGTGTTACAACAAAATCTAGCACCCTCGTATGATGTAAAGTCCCAAATATCAAGGGGCTAGTCTAGTGCAACTAAGGAAGGCTACCCATTGTCACCACAATAGATATTCCTCTCACTTTTGGTTGGTTCTTCTCAACTCAAGTGGGCTTCCCTAAGGATAAAATTGCTAAGGATATAGAGTGGAGGAACATGGTGATTTATTGAAGAGTAATCATAAGAAAAATGAGTTGTAGTATAGATGGAAGAATGAATGGCGTGAGAACTAAAGATAAAGGTGGAAAACCCCAATACTAAGTGCCTAATCAAACCTTGGGAAAAACAGAGTCAGGGAAGTATGGATCAAAGAGGGAAAATTCCACGTAAATGCATGAAGATGTAAGGTAATGAGGGTTGCTATGCATGCCACAAATCAACCTGAATATAGTAACACTTGATATATAAAAGAGAGAATCAACCATAAAAATGTAGAGATAAACCCTTAAAATCCAATGATACCAAAACATTCACCGTGAACAACATAAGAATATAGAGAAAAGAACCCTTAAAGTAGGGTAACACCATAAAATACTCTTTATATAAGGAATCACTCCACATTCCATGCTTGCTACAAAACAATAAAATCCAACACATATCCAATACAATGATACACATGAGTATTCTTAGGGGTCTTATGCCAACTACCCCTTATTATTATATTATTTCCTTTTAATTACATAGTGGGATTATTCCATTATTATGGCCACATTACATTCATTATCCCCTTGGGTACCTTGCTAGGTACCCCATATTATCCTCCTCGAGTACATTACACTTAACTTGTTGAAATCTATTGCAAAAAAATTATCCTAGGAAGGTTAGGCGTGCCATTTAAAATATTGGTATGAAGGTGATGCCATACCATGCTAGCATCAACTAGGTTTATTAGGTGTAAGATTGATACAATAACCATAATAATAAGAGGGATGAAATCCTCACATTCATTATCCAAATGAAACTTGATTCATTACAAGTCTTTCACAACAAAACTACAAGGGTTTCCTACAACAAAAATCAACACATGAAAACATTACAATCATAAAGCCTCATATGAAATATGTTATAGCTCCAATCTTCCATTCAACTTCAAGCATATGATATACAAATGTAGTCCATGGGGAGAGCTCCTCAATCACCAAAGTCTCAACCACCATTACAATGGAGAGAAATCTCCTCTTTATAGAGGGAGTCTCTTCTCTCTTACAATAAACAAATATTATTTGCTAACTAACTTTGTGGCAATTCAAAGAAATAATATAAAAAATGGAGTAGTTAGATCCCCACTCAATCCATGGTTGACCATGTCAAGCTATGTGGACATAAGCCTCTCTAAGAGAACTTGCCTTCATAAAAAATAGGAAGAAAATACAATAAATATCTTCAAGAGAGGGCCTACAACTAAAAATAGGCATGATAACTAAGTCAACATACAAAAGGTCCACCTAGAATGCGCCCTCCAAGATGGATGAATGCAAAAATATAGTAAAATAGCTTCAACCTAGGAGGATGTGCTCAAGGGTCCATGGAATGGATCTAGTGGAACACTTCACGAGAACATCATGAATACATAACATAATTCCATATATCCATTATAAATAATATTTTATTTACTATTCATTTTACATATTTACTTGACATCATATGAGATACAATATGTGTATATACTATTCTTGTCCTTAGCAAAGGTCAGGACTTATCATAGACCAAAGTTCATGACTTATCATTTACATTATAATGCCTATTTACATAATAACAAACATATAACATATTATTACATGATAAGAAATGTAATATACTTTAGGTATATTACAAGTCTTCCCCTCTTAAAAATGCTTTGTCCTCAAAGCATAAGGAATGAGAAACTCTTATGATAGAATGACATTTTTTTGTAACTGTTTCTGATTAGACAAAGTTTAAGGCATGAGGCGATATGATAATTGAAGTCTCGAACAATACTAGCGCATAAAAAAAGAATCAATCCATCCAAGGTGGTTTTTTTTTTTTGGAACTCTCCGATGATAAGATTATGGATATGTTCTTCTTTGTTGTTGATTTCAGGGCACATATATCTTTGGATGCCTAGGAATTTGATCCTTCTTAATGTCTGGTTTAGTCTTGTCATGACTTACTTTAGTCATAATGATGATATCTAATTTTTTTTGTACTTATCGGTGTGACAACATCCTTCGATTGACCTATGACTTTATTAGTGGCGATCGATGGTATGACAACTTCAACTAATTCCGTGGATGTTGCGTTACCATATAATTGTTTGTTGAGATCAACTTCTGGAAACACTTCCACAGATAATACTTCATTGATAACAACATTAGGGTTTTCCATGTCGATCAAGTCAGTGCTAGTGCCCTTATCCATGGTTTGGGTTTCTTGTTGTTTCTTCCTCTTATTCTTCAATTCCTTCGCATCTACAAGTAGATTTTTATTATGATTTCTCAAACGAAAAATTTATTCATCTATGGATAATAGTTTTTTATTCATATTTTCATACTATTTTTAATGAGTTTTTTTTATATTACTAATTTGTTGTTTTAACTCTTTAATTTGTTGTTGAAATTTACGAATTTAGGTATCTTGCTTCTCCAATTTCGTTCGATTTTGCACAATTTATGATGGAATATCCAA
>JZKD02S0714506.1:32435-56197 GCA_000966675.3 Picea glauca | reverse complement strand
TTCTTTTTCTCAAATTAAATTAATTGTTTGTTAATTTAAAACAATTTCTCAACAAGAATGTATAGAAATCTGAATTTTAAATGTAACAATCATAAAAATTATATTTCATTTACAAGTTACAATTTTGTAAGAGACACCAATCTCTCTTTTTTTTAGAACCAACTCAAGGAGACACCAATCTCCTATTTTCCAAGCACCAACTTGAGGAAGTACCAACTCCCTGTAGATCAGGCTCCAACCTATAGAGGACTCCAATCCTCTTGTTTTCAAGAACCAACTTGAGGAAGCACCAACTCCCTGTTTCAGGCTTCAACCTGTAGAGGACTTCAATCCTCCCTTGCTCCTCCCTTATACCCTCACTTCATGTGAATGTTTCAAGTTATTCCTTGGACTCTGTCTGTGTTTTTATATTCTGAATTTGACCATGGAGACGTCTTCCTTTCATCATATATTTTTGTTTAAATAATCTTCCAATAAGTGTATGAATTTGAACCATTGTATCCTTTTGATAATGAACTATCGCACCTTTTGATTTATTCAATGATAATGTTGTTCTAATAAAAAAATTATTTATTATTATTATGTTTAAGCAATCACATGACCTTGGTTAGGATAAGTCCCATGGATAAGAAGTTTCCATTTGGAGGTCCTTACTTTATGATACGATGAGCCAAAAACTCAATCTAGCACCTTCGTCGCAGGCTAATTTAACTACGCAACCAACCTTTACTACTCGCCACGAGACCACATGTTAAACTATGGTCTAACTGAATCTTTTAACACCCTATAACCCCAACACTAAGTTATTTACTCCATAGGACCGAGGTTTGTGACCAACGACTTGTTAATATGTATGGGATTACCACTTACCACTTGTGGTATCCTCTTAGTGGCATGGGTGATCAATGAATGGTTTTAGAAACCTGGTATAGAGGTATTCGTGTTCACAGGATGCTACCACATGTCTACTGTGGTAATTTACAAACCACCTACGTAGATGTCGACCTTCCCATTAACCTCTTCTCACTTCGACAATGTGCGCTACATCTCCACCGTAGATCTATCGTCCTGATGAACGATTAGATATGAACCTCCCACAATCTTTATTGCAACTCGATCTGACAGTTTGGTTTTAATTAGGCGTTGAGTGGACGATCCCAGATTTCCTAGGCGCTTTAGATAGATCCACGGTTTGGATTTAATCAACCGTTGAGTGGATGGTCCTCATTCATTTCAAACATGAAATTTACTTAGAATTATTTTATGTGGCGGGTTAACAGACTTGTAGACTCACATGTCTTCTCGAGTGTCATCAAAAAGCACTCCCAACTTCCACTACCTCCAAAATGAACCTATACTTAGAAAATTTTAAGTGATTCTTCTTGAGTTCGGGGACTCACAGACTCACATGTCTTCTTGGATGTCATCAAAATGCACGCCCAACTTTCGCTACCTCCAAAATGAACCTATACTTAGAATTTTTAAAGTAATTCTTTATACGAGTCTGACTGATATAATATGATACTTAGCCATTTTTTTTGGGTGCGCAGCGGACTCGTGAAAAAATATCCGAGCCATCGGATTGTGGTTCCATTTTGATCCAACAATCATCGATCAATCAACCTCGTTCTTTGCCATTCATTGTCGATTCCTCCATTTGATCGTGCTCTTATTTTGATCCAATGATCAACATTGTTATTTGTTCTTTAATATTGATTCCTACATTTTTTACACTTATAATGATCAGAGCATCGATCATTATAATAAACAGAGAATTTAGAATCTCGGGCAAATTTGGAACATGTTCCTTTTGATCTTTTTTCATATATAATTACTATATTTTATTTGAGCACCAGATTTTGATCTTTTTTTTCTTCATTTCTATGGTACAACTTCAGCCTTGTATGTCTTAGAATACAAAACAATCTTCTCGGTCTTATCATTAATCCATTTTCTTCATCAGAGTTAATGCTCTTGCAAATCTCTTTTACATCTGGTATAGTAGGATAATTTAACAGAGTTATAGTCTGAATTGAATTGTCTGGATGATAAACCCATATTAACCCTTGTTGACATCAATGACAACATAACACCATGTCCAACATGAAGAAGAACCAAAAGAATACCGACTTTGTCCAATAAAGAAATGGTAATATTTTATACTATCACTACAGGATGACTGGAGATTGGAATGGAAAGTGTTGGAAGCTCCACCATGAGATTCATCTCAAAAGTCAAAATGCCATACCAAAGAGGAGATGGGTACCCAACTGAAAAGGGACAGAATCAACGATAGCAATTTTTTCCATCATTGCAAGATGATTGGGCATTGAGATGATGAGTGTTGAAATCTTCATCTTATGAATCAAAGAGCCAATCCATAAAGAGAATGGAGAGACAATTTCAAGAGGAGTGAAGAATTGAATTCACCACCAAGAAAAGGGAAAACAACTCTTTCCAAGAAGGAAGCACATAGAGAGAGATATACACAAGAAACTCCACCATTGGTGTTAAGTCACGAAAACAAACTATTGTCTTGGAGAGGTTCTTGTGTCATTCTTATTAAGGTTGGAAGGGCATGAATTTTTGATTGATTTCTATCTTTGTTGGCACTAAAATTAGACTTTTATTTTAGAAAGAAAATGACAATAACTTACTAGAATTGACACTTTCAATACCCTAAAATGGATAAGGTCTCACCAGAGATACTTATAAGAATTAAAGAGAGAAATCTATTTATATAACATGAAATATAATATAACCATAAATTAAATATGTAAAGGAAACAAACTATAAAGTAGTATTCATCCATACACATAACATAAATTTTAAAGGGTGAATCAAATCATATCCATTTCTATTGGTTTCATAAGATCAGTTTATACATTCCCCTTATTTCACATGTACAATGCCCTCAAGAAAGGTTTCAATCATTCAACTATCATCTACTTCTTTATCCTTATTTGTTCCAACCTTACAAATCCAATTTCGTTAATATATATAGGTCTCATGGAGTAGTTACATTCTCTTCTTGACAATTATAACTATCTACAACATAGGGTGTAAGGTCCGATGCAATAGGTTATGGGGTGTTGGATATGTTGTTGCACTAGATTTTCTAGCACGCTAGGAAGCTAGTGTGCTTACTCATAAATTTACAAAATATGGTTCAAGATCCACCTCATGAACTAGAGGGTCAATTTTGGTTGGAGGATGAGGTGCATGAGGAGCCAATAGGTCGCGGTGGACAGAATGACCAATGGGATAATTTTTTGCGTGTCTATAGGGAGAACAAGTTGAACAAGTGTGGGTAATCCTTAAGAGAATGAATAAGCTTGGAGAGAACTTGTAGCAATAGACAAGTTGGAGAAATATGAAGCATCGAACAAGATTTATGAAAATGATAGAGCAATAGAAACTAGAAACTTTGGAGAATTCTTATGATAAGGACATACCAATGGAAACAAGAAGCATTGGGTAAGCCTTTGAAGAAGAGAAAATTGACATAAAAGGGAAGCATTGGATAAGTCCCATGAAAAGGAAAAATTAATTGTAGAAAAAGGAATTGGGAAAGCCTTATGAAAGGATAGAACAATAACAACAAAAAAGTATGGGCAAGTCTTGAAGTGGTGGAATTCAATCAAAGGCATACTCAACAATTGAGGTTGGCTTTAGAAGAAAACCAATGTTCCCAAACTTGTGAATAAGGTGGACTTGACAAGAGGTGGGATTTAGGGGAAAACCAGTATGGGCATGCTTAACATAAAGAAAACCCAAATAGAGGGAAATCCCAACATGTTAATTCCCTAACCATAAACTTCTTTCATTATATTTACATTAATTCTAGTTGTGATGGCTTACTACTATTTCATTCTAGCCCACTTTGTCTCCTATATATACATAAAGGGGAGTCTTTTGAATGATCATCACATATTTGTGCTTTGTGCATTTGATATATTGTAATAGGAGGTTTCCCTCTTTAAGAATCTTCTTATTCATTCACTCTTTCACTTTATTTAAGCACAAAATTATTAAATTTGGTATTTTTTTTTAATGTCTATTTGGCTATTTGGTCCATAAAATTTGGTATTAGAGTGGGCAATCCTTGGTTTGGCTTCTTCAAATGAGTCATATTACCATTTACACTATATTTTTTTTATCATTGACATTGTGTGTAAATTTAAGGGTTGATAAAGGAAATATCAAAGTACATTACGCAGTTTTTTTTTCTCAAAAAAATAAATCATATGTTTATTATAAAAACAAAACTTGTCAGTTGGGTCTAGCATGGGCACTTGAGAAGGAGTGATATCCTCCCCACCTAGGATCAATTTACCTTGGATACCAGCCTCAGAATGAGGGGAAGTACCCTATGGGTTTCCCCATGATATGTATTTCACGAAAAAAAATTAATCAATCAATAATAATAATAATAATAATAAAATTTAAATTTAAAATTTAAAATAAATACACACACACATTTTGTAGATGCAAAAATGCAATTCAAAAAGTCCCTTTATAGGGAGAGCATATAACCATAGGTTCATAAGTAGCCTCCTCCATCATGTACATCATTATGAGTCCATAAAATAGGATCATGTGTCATAAAAAAAAAACAAAAAACAAAGATGATGTCTATAATGTATCTAGATATAATAATGTTCACCTAAAGCAATGCTTTATATAATACAATTTTTTTTGAAAATTATATAAACCTAAAATTATATGAATGGGTCATGAAGATGTTATGTGGATTCATCCTCCACCTTGATGAAGACCACTTCTACAGCTGGTGAATATTGACACCAACACCAACCGGATCAACACTAAAACCCCTTTAACTTAATTGGGTTTTAGTCATTTAACGTCCTTGTCAACCAGCCACTGGAACCACTAGACCATCGTCCCCTCGAAGAAATGCTTGTCTATATAAAACGACAACCGAAACCACTAGACAACCATCCTACCATGGAAATAACAATTGTATGTCACTAGTCACTGGCCCACTAGGCCCCAAGATACATATACAATGTGTGTCACCGACCCAATGGCCCCGGGATACATAGACAATGCGCCTTTCAATGTTTAACTCCAGTTCGGTTTACAAACTTTGCTTGATGGGAAATTATGCAAGTCTGTTCACAAAAAATCTCTTAACCGACCACCACCCACTAGGGAAATGAAACACTTGTATCTTTTGAAGGATTTAAGACCTAGTCCGGTTGAATTGGAGCCTGCTAACAATAGTGATTCTGCCAAGTTTAGTCTGTGGTTTATCCTAGGAGATGAGATCGATTCTTGAAGGGATAGATCTACAAGATAAACCCTATTTTTTATCATGATTTCCTTCATCAACAGTCATATGGGCGACTTGTATTCCTCCAATCTCTCTTCTCATTAATGAACTCAAACTTACGAAATCACGCAAATGTTAAATGCATGATAACATGTTGATTTAATTTAATAAATATGTGCATGGAGTTCTGCACTTCTATTCTCATTCTCGGCCTGATCTTACAATGTTATGACCACCCTCCTACTCTATGCTTGCATGATTACATATAATCAAGAAATCCAACCAACAGATCTTCTCAAATCCTAACTATCCTTGATCTATCCCTAATATCTCTAAATAATTACTCGAGATAACAATTTCATGCCAAACACCATATTTCTAAATGTATGTTTACATAATCATGAGGAAAATACGTCCTCCTACAACAAATTTACCTTCTAGAAGCTCGAAACTTCAATGATGATCTAGGGGTTTAATGATCCCACATCAGACTTCTAGGTTACAAATTATTCATGGACTTCTATCCATGGGTCTTCATTGTTGTTTTTGCACTTCGTTTGTCTTCACACCCAACCATACCTCTAGTCTTCTTCTATTTTCTTTTGTATCACTCGATCATAGCACTGATCCTCTTTATAATGCTCAACAATGATATGAAACCAAGCCTCTACAATAACAAGTCTTTTTCACTGTGCTACACAATACCTCACCAAGATTCTCTCCTAAACCCATCTTTTTGGTATCCCTAGTTCTTTCCACTAGAACCCTTTGAGCATTCCCTGATCTAGGCTTTTGCAGTCACACCCACCTTTTCCAGTTGCATGATTCTCTTACTCTGATACCACTTCTACTATTGGTGAAGATTGATGCCAACACCAACTGGATCAACACTAAAACCCTTTTAACTCAATTGGGTTTCAGTCATTTAACATCCCTTGTTATAAAAATAGGATCAAAGAGCAATAAAATAAGACAAATTCAGAAATAAAACATAGAAGATACACAATACAATAGAGACACAGATATATGTGGTTCACCCAGTGTGGGCTACATCCACCGAAGAAATTGCAAGGTCCTTCCTTTTTATTATCCAACAAAATGAAGGAATACAACCTACAACACACCCGCTGTAACTTCATCTTCTTTCTCTCACAATCTCCTCTCCCATAATACAATAATCACACACAGACACAACTGCAATCCAATTCCCTCATAAAATAGGGTTTCCTTCTAGGGAAAAAAACCCTAAAATAACTTCTACCGTAAGATTTGTGACTTAATGACGAATGATCAAGATTGACTATGAAATTACAACATACATTTACAACGTGATTTTTTCTTTGGGGACTTCGCCCTCGAACCCCCGTTGGCCCACGGAACCCGTAGGGGGGGAAATCCCCCCCTGCAACCCCCCCACGTGGAGGGGTGTATAGTCTTTCAGGGTGTACAATATTCATGGGGTATAAACATGGCTGAAAACAAAGACCTTTGAATCATGAATATAATTAGGATCCACAACCAACAATCTCCCACTTGGAGATTGATCACAACAACTCCATTGCTATTGTACCCACTGGACCACGATCCACCTTGGACCTAGAAAATTTCTCATCTTCACCTTCATGATTGAAGGCCAATTGAAATTGAGTAGGAACTCAGTTTCTCCATGGTTATTCCCTTTGATAACATGTCTGCAAGATTATGGCTAGTATGTATCTTTTCCAACTTCAAATGTCCATCTTCCAAGACAGATCGTATGAAATGGTACCTAAGCTATATATTCTTAGTCTTTGAATGGAAGGATGATTTCTTTGCAATATGAATGCCACTCTCACTATCACAATACAACCTTCTATTCTCCTTCCTCTTTCCCAATTCCTCCATAAACCTCTGTAACCAAATCATTTCTTTACCAGCCTCTGTAGCAACAACATACTCTGCCTCTGTTGTTGAAAGTGAAACAACCTTTTGTAGTTTTGAAATCCAACTTACTGCTTTTCCACCTACAGTAAAAATATACCTTGTGGTTCTCCTCCTGCTATCTTTACAAAGTTGTTAATGAGAATTTAAATTTCCATACTTTCTTCCACCACTAGACCAATTTCCCTCCACCTTTAGCTACTCTTAAATTTTGATATCCTAATTTGGGAGTATATATCCTTCTTGTAGGATTTCCCCCCCATATAAGCTCATATTTAGCATACTTAATTATTACATGGCTTAACCAAATAATATAAACATATCTTCCCATTCCACAACACCTCTCCCTTTCAACCTAATTAGAGCAACTTGTTTTCATGCTTTCCTCCATATAGTTTCTAAATCTAGATGAAATTGACTAAGAAAAAACATACCACTTCCATGGATAACCTCTATCAATATGGAAAACAAATTGTATCTCTCACCATTACCAACCCAAGGATTTGTGCCAATTCCATCTCATCCCATTCCTAATCCCCTAGAATATCTATTGACTAATAAAAGGAAAGACTAGAATCATTTCCTTCTAGATTACTGATGCATTTTTCCATTTTTTGTTTGGACACCTAATCCAATTTTCCATAGTATCCAATGATACATAATTTTGGATTATAACCTGGCACCAAATACCCTATCCTCCAATCAACCACCAGATGCATTTGGTAGCCATAACTTTGTTTAAGGAATCCATATTCTTCAACCCCCAACCTCCCATATGTTTTGGAATAACAATAGACTTCCATTTGACCAATGCAATCCATTTTCTCTCTCTATATCCAAACCATAAAAATATCTAACTTAATTGGCTAATATTTTCCAATATCCTCTTAGGAATAAAAAATAATGACATCCAATAAACAGGAATATCCTTAAGAACTAATTTAACAAGTATCACTCTACCTCCTCAAGAAAGCCATTGATTACACCATATAAATAATCTCTTTTCTACCTTGTCTATAAGCTAGTGCCAATATATTTTACCATAGCCATTGGGCTTGAGATAAAAAAAAAAATATCTCGTCCCTTATTAAACATCAATTTGTTGATATGGGAATAGCTAAGATATAAATCTAACTTCATATTCATATGTCGGAGAATGAAATAATTGATTTCTAGACATTAACCAACAAACCTATAGTTGTGTAGTATAGGTTTAATATTTCTTTGAGTTTAAGATAGTCCCTCCTTATACCATTGCATAAAAGAAGGATATCATCTACAAACAATATATGTGACAGAAAAACTTCACCCCCAATTTTGATGCCTTTAAAACCTCTAGATATTTTTTTCCTCAATGATAGCTCTGCTCAACCCTTCAACAACAATAATAAATAACAAAGGTGAGAGTGGACTCAAAGGTATATCCGTTAATTAAAATTTCAAAAGATATAGTCACACAACTCATAACTCAATTAACAAAGTGAATACTAGACCCCAAATGAATCAACATTGATTTTTAACAAATCCAACTTGATCACCATAGATGACAATTCCTTAGTTTTGATTGTGTGTATCCCCTCTTGAGCTACACCTATAGCCTCGTGTATCTATCTGCTTGAAAAAAACCCAAACTTCTCACTTGAGATGGATTTTTATAACATACTCTTTACTTGCATTACAATAACCTTAGAAATAATTATATATACACATTTACATAATGATATAGGCTTGTATATTTCAAAGCAATCAAGATTATTAGACTTTGGGATTAATGCTATAAAACTAGAATTAAAATCTACTAGCACCCTCCCAAAAATTATGGAATCATTTATGACCCTCATTAAGTCCTCCTTAATTACCTCGTAGAAACCCATAAAGAACCCTATGAGCCATCCATCTGGCCCAGGGATCTTATCCTTTTGAAACTATGTATTACCAATTGAAGCTCATCCTTTTATATCTCTTTTGACAATCTTTTATTGTATTCTTCATTAACTAAGTTTGGGAAAAATATAGTCATTTTAAACACTTCGACAATAGTCACTTGATTTTCCCCTTAATAAATATTATAAGAGTGCTCCACACCCAAGTGAACAATATCTTCAAAATGATAAGCCATATAAGTTGCATCTTTCTTTGAATTTTCTAATATGTGTTTATATTCTTTTGATGATTTGCATATTTATGAAAAAAATTGTGTTATAATGTTCTTTGACCAACCATAAGTCCTTGCTCTTAAGTCTCCATATTGCTTCATTTTCTACGAGTAACTTTCACCTCTTTTATTCCAATAACTTGACCTCATTTTTGTAATCCTCATGAGGAAAAACAACTTGCTTTATATCATACATCTCCTCCAATAGAGACACCACACTCCCAAAAACCTGCTCATCCTTTAGTCCTTTTTGGTAAGCCCAACTTACTTGTTTGATTTGTTTTAAGTTCCTTTCAAACTATAATGTACTTGATTCGCTTAAAGACTCATCATATGGATTCCATGCCTTTTTTTACCATCCTAACATAATCCTCCTCCAATATCCAATTTGGATTGAAGTTAAATGGGCTAGGAGGCTTCTACCTAGGACTTTCAATTTCCAAAAACACTAGCATGTGATCAAATTCTTCTTGTGAGCCAATCCACTGTCTGATTCTAATCTTATCCTCAACAAATGAACCACTTACCAAAAACCTATTAAGTCACTTTTATATTCTCCCATCACAAGTCCTCATATTTTTATAGGTGGGATTCAACTTTATCGGCTTAATTTCATACAAACTCAATTCTTCTAGCTTTAGCACAAAGTATTCAAAAAGGGCATCTAGATTTGCAGCATGAACCCAAATTTCCACCCTTCCAAAAGAAAATCTAGATCTTCTCCTATGATGACATGTATTTGTTTGAGAATACTCATGGTGAATATCTTCTCCCAACAGTCCACCTGATCAACATATGGAATGCATATGTTTAAAATGTAGATATATTCTCTAGGGTCCCGAGCATAGAGAATTGTACCTAATCTTGAATCGAAGGAAACGACATTAGCACACTTGAAACTTCTTTTTTTCCATGTTGAAATCAAACCCCTAGAATGACCCATAGGGTTAATATAATAGAAATCCTCATCTCCTAATGATCAAGGTGGATACTGATGGCCACCCACCCGTTCCACTAATTAATAATGGTTCCACATCTTGGTAGTTTTTCTACAGTTTTTTGGGTGCCAAACTTTTGAGGCTATTTTGAGGCCCTAGACAATGTTCTTTGGCCCGATAGTGCCTACCAGGTAGCCAAAGGAAGATGCTAGTCCATTTAGAATGTGTACTTCTCAGCTAAACCTTTACGATGGGCTATTGAGCACCCAAAATGGAGATCATATAAAAAGTTACGCCCCCGAGAAGTTGACATATCAACTAACCACAATGGGGCCCACAAACCTTTTGGTGTTTCATCTTCTGGGGTTAGGGTTTTCTCATTTATTATTTATGTTAAAAGGCCTTTTCGACCTCTTTTGTAATCAACTTCTTAAGAATGAGCATAACAGACACATCTCTCTCTTCAGGGATAAGATATCATCATTCTAGATATCTTGTGTGCTTTTTACAGTCTTTTGTATTCCAAACAATAATTAATAGAATATGAGTTTAATTGCATTACTGTGTTTCTTGCAATATCTCTATTTGTTTCCTTGTTATATCTCTACCTTCATGTAGTTCTCAATATAATATGGATCAATGGTATCGAAACAATACAATCTTTGTTGTTTCTCTATGCATGTCCCTGACGAGGTTAGGATATCGAGTGTTGAGTCTCAAACTAGTTGAGCTTAGGAAAGAACACTCTTGTCGACCCAAGAATCCTCCCATGGCAGAAGAAAAGAGAGACGACATAAAAGGAGATCCTATCCAATTGTTGCTCGAGGAATCCCTCACACAATAGAGGAATGAGATGATGGATAATTTCGTCGAGATCCTTCGATGGTTTCCAACAACAACAAAGGCACCTTCAACTAGTAGCCACTTCAAAGGTTTGAATCCCTTTAAGGTATATGATAATCCTTTATTTGAAGGCTTGATCCAGATTTATGAGCAGAACAAAATGAATAACATGCTAAATATAATAACACAAAGATACGTAGAACAACAACAAATATCCAGTGAATAATCACTTCTATTGAATAAATGAAATGGCTGAAATTGTAAAATTGCAGAACTGAAAAAAACTTACTCGAATGGTGGTAGCTATCTCTAAGAAGATATGTGGCTGATACACACATCCATATGAGCAGAATGATTACAATGAGGCTCCAAAGACCCTTTTATCATTACTCATGAATTTCAAAACCCTAGACATCCAAAAACCTAACCCTAGGAGATGAAACGCCAAAAGTTATGTGGGCCCCGATGGGTAAGTTGGTACCTCAACTTCCCAGGATCGTAACTTTTGCATACGACCTCCGTTTTAGGTGCGTGATAGCCCATTGGAAAAGTATTCTCGAGAACTACACATTATGCTGTCAAACTCTAAATCCATCTATAGTTTGACTATGGCAAGCCAAAAAAGCACTATTTAGGGCCCCAAAACAACCCTGGAAGTACAAAAAGATGCATTGACATGAAAAATTCCAAAATAAGCTAGTTGGATTAGGTGGGAGGTCACCAGTCTCCACTTGGAAGATGTGTAGGGCTCCAGACAACCCCAAAAGTGTAGAACCCACAATTACAAATAAGTATAGAAGAATGTGTTGAACTAAAAAATGTTAAGAAGATCCAGTTGGAATAGGTAGGTGGCCACCAATATCCACCTGGATTGGTACTCCCCCTTTAGGAAGAAATGGTCTCCATTGCATTAAGTTCCCCCATCATGTGAGGAAACTTCTGTTGAATTTGGCCCTGGGTGAGCCACTTTCCTTGGTGTAGGAGTTGCCCTGCCTTGACAACCTGATAAATCTGGATCCTCTACTGGTGACTGCCCTTGACCTATGTGTCCACTATCTGATCAGTGGATTCCTATTCCATGCAGTTAGGGTTGAGCTCCGTTGGTGTAAGCTATTATGTGTTCTCTGAAGTGTCCAATAATGGTGGAAAATATGGCCGAAGGAGGTCCACATTGAACACTGGGTGCAAGCCAAGGAAGGGTGGAGTGTTGAGCTCAAAAGCATTGCTACCCACAACCTTGGTGATAGTGTAAGGCCCATAGAAAAGTGGGAAGATATTCTGATGGGGCCCTGTAAGGCGCCCTTTCTATAAATGTAACTAGACCTTGTCTCCCACCTGAAACTGGTGAGGTACCCTGCGTTGATCATGGAGCTGCTTGTACTTAGCATTGGATTTCTACAAAATATCATGGACCTATTGGTGGATGTGCTGAATCCATTCAATGAATATGGTGGCCTTTTCAGACTTAGAATGAACATGGGAAGATTCTACCTGTGTGGTTGCAAGAGGTAGTGCAACATCAATGGGACCCAAGGGTTGGAATCCCAACCCCACTTGTAATGGGCTATGGATGGTGGAGCTATGGAGAGCCCTGTTGTAGTTGTGTTGAACATAGGGAAGAATATCATCCCATGTATGAAAATTCTTAGATTTGTACATGCACATGATGTGCACAATCATCTGATTGACGACCTCTATTTGGTTGTCGATTTGGGGGTGGAAAGTAGTGGATTTAGTGAGTGTGGTGTCCAACAATGACCAGAGACTCGACCAAAATGTGATGAGGAACATGTTGTCCCGATCATAGATGATGGTACGTGGTATCCAAAAATGGACCCACACTCGTTCGAAGAATATCTTGGTAGTGTCTTCCACTATGATACTCTTCTTGCAGGCTGTGAGGATATCTATCTTCGAAAACCGATCAAATACCACAAATACACAATCATTGCCTTGATTGGTGGATGAAAGGCCAGACATGTAATCCATCGAGATGAATTCCAAAGGCCTCTTGGGAGTAGGAAGAGGGGTGTATAAGCCTTGCTTCTTGATGGTTGGCTTGGCATTGGCATAGGGAGTGAAAGATCTGATATACTTGCTGACATCCTGTCGAAGTTTTGGCCAATAAAAATGTTTCTGTAGAATGACCATAGTTTTCTCCATGCTAAAATGTCCTGCCATCTGATTGTAGTGAGCCTCCCAAATCAACTTTGCACACTCGCTTGCCGGAACACATAGATGGCCCATATGGCATACCAATCTTTCCTGAATGTGAAAATCAGTGACATTCGCGCATGTACCTAAGAGCTTATAGGTGGTTGCGAAGTCAGGATCTTGCTGATAAAGTTGGGGCCACTCAGATGCCTCATGCCCATAGGAATGGAGCATGGTGGTGAGTGTATCCACAAGAGGTCGACTGAGGCAGTCAATGACATGATTTGTTATCCCTTTCTTATACTTGATGTTTATATGGAACTGCTGCAGGTAGGTGGACCACTTCTGATGGTGGTCATTCTGCAAGTTCCCCTATGTTTGTATGAACTACAGAGGCTTGTGATCAATGTGGATGATTGTCTCCTTTCCCAGAATGTAATGTTTCAATTGACGACATGCTTATACAATGGAATACATTTCCTTGCCATAGGTGGGGTATTTCCAGACAGTATCTGAGATTTTCTCACTATGGTATGCTACCAGATGACCATGATGAGTGAGAATTGTGCCTACAACATAGTTGGATGCATCAGTCTCAATCTCAAAGGGTTGTTGCAGATCGGGTAAGGAGAGTACTAGAGATGAGCACAAGCGATGCTTCATATCATCAAATGCTTGTTTTTGTTCCTCCCCCCGTGCAAAATTTTTCCTGCCACCACCCTTTGTCACTTGGCTGAGGGCCCATGTAATATGGGAGAATCCCAACACAAACCATCGGTAGAATTTGGCCAGTCCCAAGAAGCTTCGAAGCTCGGTTAGTGTGGTCGGGGCTGGCCAGTCACGGATGACTTAGATCTTAACTAGATCAACATGTATCCCATGCTCATCAACAATGTAGCCTAAGTATTGGAC
Organism: Picea glauca; assembly: GCA_000966675.3. Lineage (NCBI taxonomy): Eukaryota > Viridiplantae > Streptophyta > Pinopsida > Pinales > Pinaceae > Picea > Picea glauca. The sequence continues at coordinate 41,979 of JZKD02S0714506.1, read as the reverse complement.
CCTGTTCATGCCAAAGGAGCATTTTTCCAAATTGGCATATAGCTTGTGCTATCGCAGAGTGCCCAAAACCTACTAAATATGTTGCATGTGCTCCTCCCAAGTTATTCTGAATATGAGGATGTCATCCAAATATACCACCACAAAAGAGTTGGTGAAGCGTCTCAATACATCATTCATCAACCTCATGAAAGTGGTTGTTGCATTTGTTAAGCCAAAGGGCACGAGCAACCATTCAAAGAGACCTTCTTTAGATTTGAAAGTTGTCTTCCATACATCAGTTGCTTCGATGGGAACCTGGTGGTAGGAAGACTTTAGGTCAATCTTGCTGAAGAAATTCCCCCCCTTGAGTTGGTCAAGAAGGTCATCAATTATGGGAATTGGGTACTGATTCCTGAATTTGATTTTGTTTAATGACCTGTAATCAATGTAGAGCCGCCAGGTCCCTTCTTTCTTCTGCACCAGTACAATTGTGTTTCTGCAAGGAGAGGAGTTGGGTTTGTTGTGCCCCTTTTGAAGAAACTCTTGGATATGATGCTTGATTTCATCATTTTCCATCAGTGAGTGATGATAGACTGGTCCATTAGGAAGAGGTGCACTGAGGGTTAGACAAATTGGATGCTTGACTTGGTAGTGCATAGGTACCTTGGTGGATGAAATTAAGATGTCTCTATACTCTTCCACGATCTTGTCCACTTATTTCTGCTGCAAAGAGAGGTTCTGTGTAAAGGCCAAGGATGTGATGGAAACCTTCTGCTTACTGTGAGCAAGGATCACAAAGAAGATGAACTTCCCGGTTTGTGAAATGACCTTACTGCATTGCTTAATAGATATTAAAGAAACAGTGGTAGGAGATGCTACCTCTGGTATCATGTACAATTATCTACCCAAAGTAATAATAACACCGCGGTGTCTAGACTCATACACAACATGTCACTTCCACAAATATGGCTATCCTAAAAGAGCATCACAAACTTCAAGGAGATAAATATCAAAAAACACCTCGTCTTTGAGAGGCTTGATGCCATAGGGCAGACGAAACTGTTGGCTGACACAGAGATCTCTTCCTTGGCAAAGCCAGCCGATGGTGTAGGGCTATAGGTGCAGTGTCATCGACAGGTCCAACTACTTGATGACCTTTGCTGAGATCAAGTTCTTCTGACTGCCACTATCGACAATGAAATGAAGTGGATCCCCCTTTACCCACATTTGTGAGTGAAAGAGGCATTCCTCTTCCTTTGGTTCTTCTGGTTCACTTGGCTGGAATTTGGTGGTAGCGACAGTGGCACTAGATTAAACATAGATAATTCACTTCCCTCCTTCTGGATTTGATTCAAGGTCAGAATCGACCTTTGACTCAGAAGCTTTCATCTCGGCCATGAGTGACTACTTGGAGTGACATTCTTCGGTGTTGTGCCAAAGGATTTTATGGTATTCACACCATTTTCCCGTGTCCTTCTTCGACTTCCCATTACCCTTCTTGTGTTGTGGCTTGGACTGGCCTACCTCAACTGTGAGGAGTTTGTAGATCCAAACTCTCGCCTCTTTTGCTTAAATTTTTGCTCGATCTTGAAAACATATCTATAATTTGTACCCAATGATGTGATGTCCAGAAAATCCATTTCTATTTGAATGTATCTATGAAAACAACCGCAGTATTTGAGGACTAGATGTTGCTCAGAGTCTTTGATACCCAATTTGGTGCCCATGGTATGGGAAATATTGGTGAAATCTGGTACTATCTAGTCCCTTTCTTGATGCAGGGTGGTCCATATTGTGTACTGGTCCTCGTGGCTTCCAACATGGTAGTACTGTTCTTTAATGACATCCTTGAAGGAATCCCATGTGGGGCAGACCACAAATATTGCAGATTCCTCTATGTCCATTTTCTCAGAGTAAGTATCCCATCAGTCCTTGACATGGCGGACGACCTTGAGGAGTGCAAAAGTAATATTTTCCCTATCGAAAAAATTGTGGACTGAAAAATACCCTTCGAGCATATTCAACCATTTATCTACAACATCCACATCTATCAATCCTTCAAATAATGGAATATCAAAATTTACCTGTACCTTGAAGGGGGTTACATGGCCACTTGATGAAGATGCTTCTCCTGTGGGCATCCGCCAAAGGATCTCTGCAAACTTGTCCATCATTTCGTTCTTTTGTCACGCAAGGGATTCCTCGAGCAAAATTTTAAAAGGATCTCTTGATCCATCATCTTTATTTTCATCCCCCATGGGTTGCTGCCGGGCTTGGAGTGACCGATCTTGCAAAGGATCAATTGGTTCGAGTCCCAATTTATTATACCCAGATCTTGTCGAGGACATGCATGAAGAAAAATAAATGAAGAGCAGACCGCTTTGATACCACTGAACCAGATTTATGAGTGGAACAAAATGAATAAAAAACTGAATAAAATAACACAGGGATACGGAGAACAACAACATATATCCAATGAACAATCACTTTTATTGAATAAATGAAATAGGCCGAAACTGTAAAACTGCAGAACTGAAAACAACTTGCTCAAGTGGTGGTAGCTATCTCTGAGAAGAGATGTGGCTGTTACACACATTTGTCTAAGAAAAATGATTACAATGAGGCTTCAAAGGCCCTTTTATCATTACTCATGAATTCCCAAACCCTAAATATCCAAAAACATAACCCTAGGAGTTGAAACGCCAAAAGTTATGTAGGCCCCGATGGGTAAGTTGGTACCTGAACTTCTTAGGGTCGTAAATTTTGCATACGGCATCGTTTTTAGGTGCGTGATATCCCATTGAAAAGGTATTCTCGAGAACTACACATTACACCATATATCTCTGACTTCGTCTACAGTTTGACTGTGGAAAGCCAAAAAAAAATTGTTTAGAGCCCCAAAATGACCCTGGAAGTACATAAATACGTGCTGAAATGAAAACTTCCAAAATACGCCAGTTGGATTAGGTGGATAACCACTAGTATCCACCTGGAAGATGTGTAGGGCTTCAGAAAACCCCAGAAGTGTAGAACCCACAATAACAAAGAAGTAGAAAATAATGTGTTGAACTAAAAAATGTCAAGAGGAGCTAGTTGGAATAGGTGGGTGGCCACCAATATCCACCTGGATCAAGGCTAGATAGACGTCAATGGTTTGGAAAAATGGTTAACACTGCTATAGGGTTATTTGTTTGTCCAAAATTTTTTCCACAATGAAAAAATCACCTTCAAACTCTCTAAATCCCTTCCCCATGTCAGAGATTGGTGGGAGACTTACTATGAGCAACATGCCAAAGATGAGTCTGCAATTTTTGGACAAAGACCCAATTGGGCAGATTTTGTTGATGCCCTCAAGGAGAAATAATACCATGTTGGAAACTATAAGGATTAATACATGAGATGGACAACTCTGCATCAAAAGAGAGACCAGACGGTACCAGAGTACACCAACATATTCCATACCTTGCACACAAAGTTGGGTATTAAAGAATCTGAGTGACACCTAGTCCTAAAGTACCACAATGGCCTACATAGGTACATCCAAACATATATGGAGTTCTTGGACATATCCTCACTAAGAGTTGCTTACCGATATGCTGTCAAGATCGAGCAAATGTTCAAGCAAAAGAATAAGTGAGATTTTAGTTCTACAAACCCATCACATCAAAAGCATGGTAAAGGTGGTCCTAACTCTCAGAGCAAAGGACAGAGTAAGGATGGTCATCCCTAGGATAACTAGTCCAAACCATAAGCAAACAAGGGTAATGGGAAGTTGAAGAAGGACACTGGAACGTAGTGTGAGTTCCACAAAATCCCTTGGCACAACACTGACGAATGTCGCTCCAAACAATCATTGTTAGTTAAGAAAATTACTCAAAGTCAGATGTTGACTTAGACTCTGATTAAAAACTAGATAAGGGAAAATAGATCATTGACATAGAACCTAGTGTCACCATCGCTACCTCAAAATTCCAGCCAGAGAAACGAGAGGAGACCGAAGAAGGGGAGCGCTTCTTTCACTCACATATATGGGTGAAGGGGACCCTTTTCCATTTTATTGTTGATAGAAGTAGCCAAAATAACCTAATATCAACAAAGGTTGTCAAGAGGTTGAACCTAACAATGACGTCACATCCTTAGCCATGTACCATTGGTTAGCTCAGCCAAGGGTGAGACATCCGCATCATCCAACAATGTCTCCTACACTATGACATCAAACCCTTCAAAGACGAGGTATTTTGTGATGTTTCCCCCATTGAAGATTGTGATGTTCTTTTAGGACATCCATATATGTGGAAGTGTGATGATGTTTATGAATCTAGGCCCCGTAGTGTCATTATTACTTTGGGAGGTCAACTCTATAGGACACCGAAGGTAGTCCCAACTACTGCGGTCTCTTTGATCTCCACGAAGCAGTGCAAAAAGGTGGTCTCTCAAGCAAATAGATTTTTCCTCTGTATGGTCTAATCAGAAGGTGAATGGAAGGTCACTACAACTTCCAAAACCTCTGCACGAGGTCTCTCTACACAACAAAAATAGGTAGAAAAGATAGTAGACGATCATAAATACATCTTTTCCTTGCCAACTGGGGTGCCTTTGCATTTTCATGTAAAGCACTTAATTGATTTGACACATAGTGCTCCTGTACCTAATGAACTATATATAGGCATTATGTTATGGAGAATGAAGAAATCAAATGCGAGATCCAAAAGAAAATTATGAAGGGCCACTTGAGACCAAGCTCCTCACCTTGCAAGAGCCCAATTGTTCTGGTATAGAAGAAGCATGAGACATGGCGACTTTGTGTTGATTATATAGCCCTGAAAAAGATCATAGTCAAGAACTGGTACCCAATCCCCCGAATTGATGATCTTCTTGATCAAATCAAGGGCACCAAAATTTTCAGTAATATTGATTTGAAGTCAAGCTACCACCAATTGTTGATTGAGAAAACTGATGTATGAAAGACAACCTTCAAGTCTAAAGAAGGTCTCTTCAAGTGGTTGGTCATGCATTTTGGCTTGACTAACGCCCCAACCACATTCATGTGGATGATGGATGATATATTGCGACCATTCACAAACTCCTTTGTGGTCGTATATCTGGATGAAATCCTCATATTTAGAAAAACTTTGGAGGAACATTTGAAGCACATTCAACACGTCTTGGGCACCTTGTGACAACACAAGTTATATGCCAATTTGGAGAAGCATTTCTTTGGCATGCAAAAAATACAATATTTGGGATACATAGTGGATGAGCAGGGTGTGCATGTGGATTTAGCCAAGATCTAAGTCATCCATGATTGGCTAGCCCCTAAGACACTAACCAAGCTCCATAGCTTCTTGGGCCTCACCAACTTCTACTCAAGGTTTTTGTTGGAGTTCTCTCATATCGCTTGGGCCCTAATCCAGGTGACCAAAGGTGGAGAAAAGGCTAAGTTTGTTTGGGTCATGTCACAATAGAAGGAATTCAAGGATTTGAAATTTTTTCTTTGTTCAACACTAGTCCTTATTTTTCCATACCTGCAACAACCGTTTGATATTGAGATAGATGCCTTAGATTATTGTATCAGTGCAGTCCTCACTCAACATGGGCATCCAATGGCCTATCAAAGTGAGAAATTATTTGATGTTGTTCATAGATACCCCACCTATGACAAAGATATGTACTCCATTGTGCAAACATGTTGATGGTCGAAGCATTACATTCTAGGGAAGGAAATGATCATCCACACTAATCACAGGCCTCTGCAATTCATCTAGACACAAGGAAATTTATAGAATGACTACTGTCAAAAGTGGTCCACATACATGTAGCAATTCCACTTGAACATCAAGTACAAAAATAGAAACACCAACCATATCACAGACTACCTTAGTCAACCTCCAGTTGTGGTGCTAACCATAGTTCTTAACTCCTATGGGCATGAGACATTTGGGTGGCCACAATTATACAACAATGACTTTGACTTCGTTGCTTCCTATCAGACGTTGAGCACAAACAAACCAGTTTCAAACTTTCATCTCCAGGATGGGATGTTGTGCCATTTGAGCCATCTTTGTGTTCCTTCAAGAAAGCCTGCAAAGATGATTTGGGAATCTCATTACATTCGGGCGACATGACACTTTGGTGTGGAAAAAACAATGGTAGTACTGAAAATCATTTTTATTGGCAAAAGATTTAACAATATGTCCGCAAGTACATGAAATCCTGCACTTCCTGCACCATTAACAAACCCGCCATTAAGAAATAGAGGCTATACACCCCTCTACCTACTCCTAAAAGGCATTGGGATTCCATCTCCATGGATTATATGTCCGATATACCTTCAACCAAGAATGAGAATTCCTATATCTTCGTGGTCGTTGATCGATTCTCTTAGATGGTCATTTGGCACCCTATAAGAATAGTATCACAACTGATGCCACCACTAAGCTCTTCTTTGAACATGTTTGGGTTCATTTTGGGCTCCCATGGACCATTATTTTAGATCAAGAAAGTAGGTTCCTAAGTGATTTTTGGTCTAGCCCATGGCCAATGAAAAACACCAAGCTAACCAAATTGACTTCCTTCCACCCATAGACTGATGGAGAATCAGAGGTAGTCAACAAGATGATTGTTCATATCCAGAGGATGTAGAGTTCCAAATATCCACACACATGGGATGAAAAACTTCCTTATGTTCAACATAACTACAACATATCCCTCCACAACTCCATTTTCCACAACCCTTTTTAGGTGTGCTTGGGGTTCCAACCACTGACCCCCATTAACATAGCTCTACCCATTATAGTTGCGTAGGAAGAGTCCTCCTATGATGAGATTGAGGTTAATTGAGCAGCCAAATTTGTTGAACGAATCCAACACATCCAACAACAAGTTCATGATATTTTACAGAAATCCAACACCAAGTACAAACAACACCATGATCAACATCGAGTACCACACAAGTTTCAAGTGGGAGATAAGGTATGGTTGAATTTGTAGAAATAATGCCTCATAGAACCCCATCGGAAGCTCCACCCACTTTCAATACATGCCTTACACCATCACCAAGGTTGTGGGTGAGAATGATTTTGAATCAAGTATTCCCCCTTTCCTTGGCTTTCACCCTGTATTTAATGTGGAACTATGTCAACCATATTTTCCACCTCTCATGGACACTTCGGACGTGGCCAAGCACTTGGCCCCTGCAGAACTCAATCCTGACTGCATTGAATAGGTGAAAATTGATTAGATCATGGAAACCAAGATAAAGGGAAACCACTAGTATAACATCCAACTCTACTGGGTCATCAAAGGAGGGAAACTTCTTCACCTAGGCAAGTGGTTCACCAGGAGTAAGATTTAGCAAAAGTTTCTCCATCTGATGGAGGAACTTGACACAATGGGGACCATTGCTTCCTAAGGGAGGAGTATTGATCCAGGTGGATACTGGTGGCCACCCACCTATTCCATTAATTCATAATGGTTCCACCCCTTGGTAGTTTTCTATAGTGTTTTAGGTCCCAAACTTCTGGGGCCATTTTGAGGCCCTAAATGACATTTTTTATGGCATGAAAATAACTAGAATGTAGCAAAATATGTATGTTAGGTCATTTGAAATGTGTACTTCTTGGATAGACCTTTCTGATGGGCTACCGAGCACCCCAAATAGAGATCATATGCAAAAGTTATGCCCCTGGAAAGTTGATGTATCAACTAACCACATAGGGGCCCACAAACCTTTTGTCATTTCATCTTTTGGGGTTAGAGTTTTTGATGTTTAGGGTTTTCTCATTAATTATTTATGTTAAAATTTCTTTTTGACCTCTTTTGTAATCAACTTCTTGTGAATGAGTGTATCCGACCCATCTCTCTCTTCAGGGATAAGCTACCACCATTCTAGATAGCTTGTGTGCTTTGCATTTTATAGTCTTTTGTATTCTAGACAATCATTAATAGAATTTGAGTTTAACTATATTATTATGTTTCTTGCAATATCTCTATGCGTTTCCTTGTTATATCTCTGCCTTCATGTCATTCTCAATATAATTTGGATCACCTAGAAACTTCGTCAATTCTCAAACATGTGTTCTCCCATCACCCTTAGTTTCTTGCAATAGAATACTATATGGATTATGAGTATCTACACGTCTATGAAGGGTTTGTTTTTTCAAGTGTCAACCTAACCCTCTCATGTTTAAAGCAATACAGATCATGAGGCGTTCTTCCCAGGGGTATATGTTGCTTGAAGAACCCTTTCAATAGGGTGCCATTGACCAACCAATATTTATTTCTAGTTGTTTTCTGGAACAATGACATGTTTGATTTTTGACTCCTACTATATTTAAAAGGACAAATGAACTCAGTCATTCCTAGACCACCTTCTACCCCTTGATTAATAATCCTAGAAACAATAGTTCTAGGTATCAAAGAATATCTATATGAAACCTTTAAATATCCTCCTCTATCCAAAGAAGAGAGATATTTGACCAAAGGTCAACATTTATTTGTATTGGGATTCTCAAGCTGATCTACCCCACTTTCAAAACTATTCCCAGACCCTAAAGGAGATGTTGTCTTCAATGCAAGTGAGCAATATCTTCAAAACCATAAACCATAGTCTCCTTTGTGTTTACCAAACACTTTTTCCATCTTTTACCAAGCTACTTCTCCTTGTGAGCTTGAATCTCATTGTGTTTACTAAATACTATTTCCATCTTTTACCAAGCTACATCTAGTTTCTCAATTCCTTGAAGGTGAAACTGTAGATCATTGGAGATGGAAATTCTGGTTAATTTACATGCTTCATCATTTTTATTACCCCATTTGGATTTCTTTAATGCTTGATTAGGGGAAATTTCCATTCATAAGGTAACCAAGTAAAGTCCCCTCCTTTGTTGTAAATCCTTCATACATGATTTCCATGAAAAGTAGTTTGAACTAGTAAGAAAGACATCACTATGACTAACCTTATTACAATATGCAGGTAAAATGGATTCAAAAGAATAAATTGATTGTCCATATGGAAAGATCTTGAAAAAATAATCAATTTATAAAAAAATGGCACTGGAAATGGATTCCATATATCAAAGTTATACCCTTTGAAGAAAGGCATAAAAAATAACCAAGGTGCCACATGACAGGTAGAGGTTGGCTCTTGTGGCGATGGGTGCACGATGAGGTTGATAAGTTCTAAAAAATGTCTCTTCATTCTCGTATTATTCCTATAAGCTCACTTTTACAAATATGTTACTTTTATAATGTAAGTGACTCACTTTTCTAAAGTAAGTAATTATCACTTTTGCAATAAAGTTACTCGATAAATTAAAGTTGCATACAAAATACAATTTAAAAAAAGAACAATAAAGTTATTTTTATCAACGATTCATTTTTATAATTTAAGTGAAATGGACTTTATAATAAAGTTATTTTATAATTTAAAGTTGCATGCACTTTTTCAAAAAATTAATTTAATGAAAAAAAATAGTTGAACTCAATAGCTCTATTTTAATAAAGTAACTTTCCACCAAATGAACTAATACAAAAGATATTAAATGTGAGAAAATAATTTTTTTTT
>JZKD02S0714506.1:6599-21289 GCA_000966675.3 Picea glauca | reverse complement strand
GAGGCCTATTAGAAGTAGGAAAAGGTGTGTATAGCCCTTGTTTCTTAACAAAGGGTTTGGCGATAGTGCAGGTAGTGCATGATATGATATAGTTGTTGACATCTTGTCAAATATTTGACCTATAAAAATAATTTTTCAATAATACCACTTATTTTTACGTGCCAAAGTGTCCTGCCACATGAATGTAATGAGCTTCCCAAATCATCTTCACACGCCCACTTGAAGGAACACATAGATGGCCCAAATGAAACAACAGTCCATCCTAGAGATGAAAGTTTTCAACTAGGGTGTCTACACCTAGTGTTCGATATGCAACAGTGAGGTCATGATCAATTTCATATAAATGGGACCACCCTAAGGCCTCATGCCTGTAAGAGTTGAGCACCATGGTTAGTGCTACAACTGGAGGTCGACTGAGGTAGTAGACAACTCGATTGTTGCAAGTATGTGGACCACTTCTGGTGGTAGTCATTATGTAACTTCCCTTGCATCTGCATGGACTACAAAGGTTTGTGATCAGTTTGGATGTTTGTTTCCTTTCCCATGATGTAATGATTCCACTATCAACATGCTTACTTAATGGAGTACATCTCCATGTTATAGGTGGGATACCTACAAGAAACATCATATAATGTTTCACTATGATAGGCAACCATATCTCCCTGCAAAGTGAGGACAACACCGATAGCATAGTCTAAGGCATATGTCTTGATATCAGATGATTGTTGTAGATATAGAAATATGAGGATATGTGCAGAATAGAATCAATGTTTCAAATCATGGAATTCTTTCTAGTGTGATTTAGACTGGGAAAACTTGGCTTTATCTCCCCCCTTGGTCACTTGACTTAAGGGAAAAGTTGTATGAGAGACCCCAACATGAACCTGTGATAGAAGTTGGCGAGGCCCAAGAAGTCACAAATCTCTTTTAGAGTCATCCGGGCTAGCCAATCGTGAATGAATTGGATCTTGGTTGGGTCCACATGCACCCCATGTTCATTCACGATGTATCCTAAGTATTGGATTCTCTGGATGTCGAATGATAATTTATCTAGGTTGGCATATAACGTGTGTTGTTGTAGGGTACTAAGGACTTGTTGAATGTGATGCAAGTGTTCTTCCCAGCTCTAGATGAATATGAGGTTGTCATCCAAATAGACCACCACGAAAGAGTTTGTGAATGGCCGCAATATATCATCCATCATACTCATGAATGTCACTGGAGCATTATTCAATCCAAAAGGCATGACCCACCACTCAAAGAGACCTTCTTTACATTTGAAGGTCATCTTCCATACATCAGTTGATTCTATCAGAACACAGTGATAGCCCTCATTCAGATCGATCTTGCTAAAGAACATGACACCCTTGAGCTGGTCAATAAGATCATCAATCTGAGGGATCATATACTGTTTCTTGATAATGATTTTATTTAGGGTTCTGTAATCAATATAGAGTTGCCATGTTCCATCCTTCTTCTGCACCAACATAATTGGGATCCAAAAAGGTGAGGATATTGGTCGAATGTGGCCCTTGTAGACGAGCTCATGGATTTGACACTTTATTTCCTCATTCTCCAAAAGGGATAATATGTATATTGGACCATTGGGAAAGGGAGCACCAGGTATCAAATAAATGGGATGTTTGACCTGACAATGCATATGCACCCCTACAGGTGAAGTGAAGAGGTGTCTGTATTCCTCTACATGTGTGTCCACTTGTTATCTTTGGCTGCTATTCCATATGTGCTGCATATATTTGGAATCCTTTCTTAAAAATTATTTTTAGATGTAATGATGAAATCTCTCTGACAGATACAGGCCTTGGAACACCTTGCACTGTCCTTGAATTTCCTTCCTCTTCAAGACATGTGAAAGCCTTGTTTTAGCAATCTAGGAAAACATGATGCTTGTCCAACCAATCCATACCAATTAAGCAATCATATGAACCAAGTGGTATGATGTTTAAATATGCCTTAGTGCCAACTCCATTAATGCTTACAAGACAATCTCTTACAAGTTTTTTGATTTTCCTATTTGTTCCAGTGGCTAGCTAAACCAACCAAGACTTTTCATGCTTACATCTCTTCAATTTGAAAATTTCAACTATTTTTGGATCTACATAGCTATGATTAGCTCCAGAATCAATAGAAATGAGATGATTATCAATCTTACCTTCTACCTCAATCATGTGGGATTGGTAGTCTTCTTGTCTGTTGTCCAAGGCTGCATAAATCCTTGGCATGCTCTTTCCCATGTCATCCCCTGTATCAACTTCCTGAATGTTGTGCATATTTCTTATCCTATCTCCCTTGTGAGGATAATCCTTATACAAGTGGTATCCTTCACATCCCCAACACTTTATGGTATGTTGTCTTGGCCTTTTCCCCAAGGAATATGTCATTTTATGTTCACCATATGTTGACTTTCCTTGTTGATATGCTTGAGAGTTGTTTCTGATGAAAGACAACTTGAATTTTTTGTTCCTTTCATTCATATTGCCTCTCTTCTTATCATACCAAGACTTTGGAAAGCTGACCTTCCCTTGTTTTGATCATACAAATACTTAACCTTCATAATGGATTCTTCCAAAGTTCTAGGCTCATCAAATTGGATTTTTTCTTTGTAAAATGATGGAAAACCACTCAGGAACCTCTGAATTTTTACCTTCTCATCCTTGATGAAATCCACATACCTTAGTAGCTCCAGGAATTTCTTCTCACACTCATCCATGGTCATGCTTCCAATCTTGAGTTCAAATAACTCTTCCATCTTCATGTCATAATATTGACATGACAAGTATTGTTGCTGGAAATATCTCTTGAATTTCCCCCACAAGATCCTTTTCTCATCAATGTGCTTAACCTACTTGAGTTGATCCCACCACATGGATGTTTTTCTTTGAAGATGGTAGGTTTCAATTATTGCTTCAACATTTGATGGGTAATCATGCAATTGAAAATATTTTCTCATAAACAACAACTAGGATTCAACATCTTCTCCCATCTTATTCTCTCCATCAAATGATAATGGATTTATTTTCTTGTGCTCTCCTTGAAAAATATATGACTCAAGCTTCTTTCTCTAATTTCTAATAGGGGACACACTCGAGCTACTCTTTGACCTTGAACGTGCACGTGTTCTTATATTCAAGTGTCTTGGTGAACGATGATGATGGAGATCTCTGCTAACACTCCTTGAATGCCTATATCCCCCATGGTCATCCCTCTTATAATGAGATCTGGATGCTGCTACTTGCCTTGCATTGGATGTTTGTTTTGTACCCGAATACATGTGACTTGTCTCTGCAACATATTTAGACTCTATAGAAGATCCTCCTAAGCTCTCATCGTCCTTTCATGGTCTTCTCTATAGATTTTCACTTACTTCTACAAGTTTCTCATAGTTTCAACAAGCTCCACCATGATTCTACACCCATTGGAATTGGTCTCTACATTACCCATGCTTACATGTAAACCTTTTACCTCCTCCTCATGGATGTAATATTTCTGGGCATCCTCCATGTCTCTTGTCCTCATATAGTGACCAAATGTGTTTCATGTACCTCTAATTCTACAAGAAATGTGCACGCAACAATTGTTTTTAGAGTTAAGCATATGAAATTGTCATTAATTAAGCTACAATCACTTATTTTCCTTGAAATTTTGAAGAGAACCGATAAACTAATCAAAACTATGATCCTACAAGCATATTCCCTTCTGAATTATATTTCTAATGGCTATAACCATGCCTCAATATGATTTCTGAGCTGAAAGTTATGACTTTCTGAAATCAATAGTTTTACTCATTTTTGTACCTATTTCACTGGTTCCAAAAATATCAAGGGTCGACTCCTGCATGTTATAGAAGAAAATTTGGTGAGAACCAGGATTTTTTTTTATATTGGGTGCTAATAGTGTTCATGATATTGAATATAAAAAAACTCGCAGCTTTAGGATCTAACACTCCATCTAACTTCTACGTCAATCTAGATTTTCCAATTTGTCTCTTTTTCTTTTTTTCCAGACTTAAGAGTTTTTTTTTTCCAAAAATGGCTATCTCCCAATCACAACAAAACTGAAAAAAATACCCTCAAGGAAAAGTTGTTCGGATTGATGACTAGATAAAAATTCAAGTAAATAAAATTTTCTGGATAGGTGATCCGGTGTCCCTTTTCCTCCAAAGATTTCAAAAATCCCATAAACGTACCCGAGAATAGTGGATTTTTCCCTCTTTCGGTAGTTCCACTCCAAACCCCTTAGAATTTTGCTAGAAGCCCTAATGGGCATCTTCATGCATGCTTTTTGGACTCCCTATAAAAGTTTCACCCTTATCTGCACTCTGGTTACTCAACATGACCCATATATTTAAAAGTCACTAAGTCATGTTTTTGGAAAATGGAAGTATAATTAGCTAGTGTCCCTCACTGACATTCTTGTATCCCTCGTCGTTGTGGACACACCCCTTAAATTTCATCTGAAACTGAGTATTTCTTCTCTTGTTATGGCCAAACCAAGTTTTTGGCTTCAAACCTTTTTTTAGTAAAATTGACTATTTTTCCTTCCCTTTCCTCATTCTCTTATTTCTTTTCTTTCTCTATTTCTCTTCTATTCCTTTCTTTCCCTTCTCTTCTTATATTTCCCTTCTCTTTGTCAACATTTCGACATCAAAAGCACATTCTTTGCCGACGTATCAACGAAAAAATGTCTTTTCCTTGTTGATGCATCAATGCATGATACTCTTTCTTCGCTGATAAAAGATCTTTCGTCTTCGTCAATGTTTTAGTGAATAATTCACATTTCTTGTCGGCGTTTGGGAGAAGAGTTCAAATTTCTTGTTGATGACTTATTCACTTTTCTTGTCGGTGTTTCAAAAAATAATTTTCATTTCTCACTGGCATTTTGACGAAAAATTTACATTTCTCACCGATGTTTCGACGAAGAATTCACATTTCTCGTCAGCATTTCAACAAATAATTCACATTTATGACCAATAAAAAATTATTGTTTATCGTTGATAACAAATCCTTCTTTATCACCGATGAAAATATTTATTTTTTCACCGATACAAATCTTTCTTTAATGTCAATAAAAATCTTTCTTTATCGCTGATAACAATCTTTCTTTATTGTCGATAAAAATCATTCTTTATCATTGATAAAAATTCTTCTTTATCACCGATAAAAATCATTCTTTATCACCGATAAAAATCCTTCTTTATCGTTGATGTATCAACGAAAAATCCACTTTTCGCGTCGATGCATCGACAACAAATCTTCTTTTCTTTCTGAAATGCTTCCTTGTCGGTGGCCCACAAATATCTTTTCTTTTCAACACCCTATATTGATGACCTCAAAAGATCTTCATTCGCCGATGTATCAACAAAATATTTACATTCTTCACCAATACAAACTATATCGACAACTAAGGGACATCTTCATACTTAATCGATTTTTGCATTTTTTTGAGTTCGCGACTATTGCGAAAATACCCAACTTGGTCGTTTGATCCAAATTTAGTGGTTTAGAGGTCAAATTGACCCCCATAAACAAAATCATCATACAAAATGTCGAATTTATTCTTTCACCCCAAATTCATATGTTGGGCAAAACAAATTTTACCCAAAAACTACACACATATTAAAATTTCTACCTATTGTAATAGACCCATACAAGCCTGGTGTTGCAACCAGAGCTTTGATACCACTCCGTAGTTCCCCCACTACTTAACCCATAAATATTTTTCTAATACCATTAACTAAATGTAATGCATCCATGATTTAACATACATCTAACATCATTTTTACAACATGAATGGAACCAATACAACATCATATAAATTCTTAAACTCATAGTTAACATAGAACAATAAAACCCATGATTTAAACAATGAAATAGATATGACTTATCTTTTAATAAACAAATGGACAACTAACTTCAAGCGATGTACATTCCTCCACGGGGTATTCACTTAGTGAACATGTGACATAACATCTGTGTTCAAGTGATATTAAATAATACCCCTAATTTCACTAGATATTGGTAAATAAATCCTAAAATCCTTATGTTAAGCACCTCTCCCAATACATATTCCCAATAAAAAAACCTATTTTTACTAGATACCCCTTTTTATACCCCCCAATACGTATCAAACCCCTAAGACACTGCACCCCCCCCCAATTTCTACAATATATTGACCTTATTTTTCACAATTAAAAAAACCCCTTTATAAATGAACGTGATAAGATATTGGTCAACATGGTGAATCCCCCATGTGTTCTTCCTAGCCATAGTTTTTTTGTTCCTAAATTCAACAACAAATCACCCCCGATCTAGGCATACAAATCCACAAAAGAGGGTGTCTCTCATAGTCCAATTCACTTCCACAACAAACTAGTTTTCCTACAACTATCCCAATTCCACAAGCTCTCTTCCCCTCAATATGTAGAGCCAAAGGAATTGGGATCCCTCTTCACTGCACATATCCCCTCAGGTATTCTCACTTCCCTCCAAGGCTCCAACACAGATTGGCAAGGAAATCTCAATTGATGGGGACTCTAGAGAAGCTAGTTTCCCCAAGAAAAATAACAACAACATCTCACTACTCTAGGGAAAAATATCACACAAAAATTGTCTCTCTATAGTTCTAAAAACATGTTTCTTCATGCAAAAAGAGATCCAACAAGATTCCCACAACACCTACTATGAATTCCTTCAAGATCCAATGTTCTCTACTATCTTGTTGCTCCATAAACTGCATGCGAACATTTCCCAAAATGACCATTCAAATTTCCTTATCACCCATGATAGTTGTCTCACATTCCCCAAGGTTGATTGTACTCAACCCCTATTATATCATAACTATGGGATGTGAATTTTCTCACCAACCCCCTTACATGTGTTTAATGATTGAGATTTTATACACTCAAAAGGAAATTAGAAGGTTCACTCAAAATAATAATTTTAGGAAAGTGTGTTGGAATTAATACCCATGAATAATTCCCCCCCCTTTGGACCCCTCTCTTAGACATTCCCCTTTCTTGTGGAAATTTAGCCCCCAATTACTTTATCTGTGTCCACTTGCAGTGGACATCACATTTATTTTATTATTACAGTTATCCCCCCATTTATGGGTATAACCAAGGAGATGATGTCTCAAGGCCCACAGGTTGCAGACATGGAGTACCGAGAGGCATATCAGTAGGTAGATCCCTTTACTCATCACACATCACCAATTGATCAATGGAAACAACATCCACCACACCCATCCTGGCCCACAAAGGAAAACAAGACTTGCTTCATGAGGTAATAAGTCCTGTATCGTGGAAAGTGTCATTTTGATAATTGAAGCATTTGAGCATGTTGCAAAGGGTCCTTTATTTATTTTGAAAAAGTTTGATTGGAAATTATTCCTTTTTCCTCATTTCATCTTGGTGGTTGACATGTTGTCCTAGTAAATGAGTTACCTTTGATAAAATGATTGCTACTAGGGGAGTCTCCTTGAAGGGTCATCGTACCATTCCAACACATACTTATCACTTTCCATACTTATTCCCTTTCATTTCCCCATCTTTTGGGTTTTAGGGTATATTGACCCAAGAAGGGCTTATACGTCATTTCATGGGAAGAAGGGGCTAAAGGCATAGAGGTAGATTGTAGCTACTATAAAAGAATAAGAAACTAATGCTGAAAATAAAGTGAGCACAATAAATGAGGACCATCAAAATCCGGTCCAACTTGAGCTCTACCTACTTAGTGCCCGCCCCGGCCCCAAATTGCAAATGCTAAAGCTTGAAAACCTTATAAAGGGGATTAAAAAATTACAAATAAATGAAAGTAGGTATTGGAAATATGAATAAACATGGGTCTGGGAAAATAACACCTAAATAGTTGATAACTCAAGAGAAAACACACCCTCTACAAAGGCACCCATAAATGAGACAACATGAGCCCTTGTATGTCAAGAAACCCCATGCCAAGAAGTCACATGCCCATCCACCTCATGCTCTTTACATGACTTAAAGAGGGTACTCTTGGGAAACACTCTTTGACTTGGGGAATGATATACCCAATAAGTCACCATGACAACCATCCCATACTTAAATTTGACAAGTTGTATAAGGTCTTTGTGCATTTATTTATTTTGAAAAGGGGGGATTTGATGCACATGTTTGGGTGGTTCTTTTATTAAATATGTCTTACTTGGAAGGATACTTGTGACTTGTGGACCCTTGGAGGACATACTTGTTTGTATTTGCAGGGCCTTTCTAGGTGAAATCTTGTTCATGGAGGCACACAGTCACTTGGACCTTCATAGGGGCATGAAGCCCACATGTTGGATGATGCGCTACCTCTCATTGGACAACTGGGAGGATGAATGTTGCCTTTGGAGGCACTTGGACATCATGAGGTGATTACATACTATCCCCTTGAACCTCAACGTTGGCCTTGGGAGGCCTAAAACATCATCTTCTATGCCCTAGACATCACATGGAAGTTAGGGTTTTTGGTGGGGTTCTCATGGTTGATGGAGAGAGAGACACTTGGCATGCACTAGAGCACTTGGTGGCATGACACATGGCCTTTGGAGGCCCAACAATATTCACCAAGGGCTCAATGTCTCTCTTGGAGGAATAACGTCACCATTTAGGGCATGACGTCATCTGTAAAAGGGGAATTTCTATATGTAGTTTCTAATTTTAAGTTGTAAAAGGAAAAATAGAGGAGGTT
Source organism: Picea glauca (assembly GCA_000966675.3). Classification (NCBI taxonomy): domain Eukaryota; kingdom Viridiplantae; phylum Streptophyta; class Pinopsida; order Pinales; family Pinaceae; genus Picea; species Picea glauca. Next base: position 12,563 of record JZKD02S0714506.1, on the reverse strand, counting down.
TGCCTCCCTAATTTGTTGTTGACATTTTAAAAAGTGGACAAATTGGTTTTAGGTTATCTCATATAAATAGAGGTCACCTCATTATCATTTTATCATCATGTGCTTGAGAATTACATACATTCTTGGCTGAAATTTTCTCCCTACTTGGGAAATTCGATCTATCTATCTATCTTGGTGCATTGTGGCTGATTTTAGTTGTCTATTGGAGGAAGAACTAAGGCACTATCTCTCTTTTCTTGTCTCTTTGCTATTGTGGTGGAATATTTTTGGTAAAGAAGGGTTTTACATGTTATCTTTTGAAATTGGTAAGGAATTTTCTGCATATTGTTGTTGTTTCTTCTTGTTTTAAGGTTAATTTTTTCTAAATCCTTGGAGGAGTATAAGGGCATACACCCTCCACCAAGATATATCGTTATTATATTTGAAAATCTATTTTGCAAAGGTTGCTACAAGGAGTAAAGGGGTTTACACCCTTTACACCCTTGTAGATTTACCTTGCTAGGTTTTGTTTTCTCTAGGGACTAAAAGGGATTACACCCCTAAAGAAGTAACAATTCCTAGCTCATACACAAGAGACTCTGTTAACCCAATTGATAAGGCACTAATATACTTGCATTGGAGATATAATATTCTTGCATTGGTATGTGTGAAAATTTGAGATATTGCTATTGTTCAAGTTGGATCTATTTCTACATGTTATATGATTTTTTGTGCCCTAGGGGCATCTTGATTGGCCAAGTAATTCTCTTTTCTATTATAATTAATTCTATAGCCATTAGGGCTGCATCAAACTCACGTTGAACTCTCGTTTTAGTCACTATTCTACCGGTAAAATCTACTCGCAAGTTGCCATTATTAATTTACTAGTTGTTCACTATATTTTGGGTGAATTGCTTGTCAATTTTGGTGGCTAGAATTTTCTTCTGTAGCAATTGATTTCTACAACCATTAGGATTTTACATAAATTTCTTATAACACTACATAATATCCCCCTAATCACCATCATACTCTTGCTTTAATCATTTGAAGTTTAACTAGTCTTTTCTAGCTTTGTTTCCAACATCTTGTACTTGATTTTGGATGGTTAAATTTGAAACTATTATTATCATTCATTGCTGATATATATTTCCATACTTATGCAATTTGGGACGTCAATATTACTTGCTGCATCCCCATTGATTTGAAGCTTATATTATCATCTATTTGTTCCAGGTAGGGCTAACAATGTTTTGCAGGTATTTCATCTTTGGCAACCAATTACCCTCTCACAAGACTCTTTCCCAAGATTCGTTTCTACATTTGACCTTGACCTATAGGGGCATATCTCAAATTTTATCATTTTTTGTCTCAATCCCCCTAGGGTCACCCGATATTCCCCTCTTGTGGTGATTTTCATCATCACTAAAGTGAGGGGAGCGTTTATCTAAGGTGACAGTGGGTAAATACTCCCATAGTTGTCACATATTTGTGGTTTGGGTTGGGATTTTCCCAAGCTACAATATGTGGGATAAAATTTTGGCGTCATTGTCAGGGAGGATTTTGAATCTTTTTCCAAGCCCTAACGACACTTGGAAAGATATCCCAAATCCTTTTCCTAGTTTTCCTAGTGACTCCACCCGAGGGAAGTTTTCTTTTCCCCTTTGATGAAATTTTTAAGATCATCTAGTGACTCCACAACCTAAGAACACAACTTTCCTCAAAGCTCTTCCCAAAGGAAGGTTTAAGCCTTCCAAGGTTTACCAAATATTTCCTTGAGCATTCATGTTGAATCCACGTATCATGAAGAATGGATTTTTGGGCATTGCGTGAAATTTATCTTGCCCTTGATATTGAGGACATTCCAGTATTCCCACACCCTTTCCCCTTAGATTTTTATAAGAATCTTCCAAGGTTCAATGGGGATTTTTCTAGTGTCATCTCACACATCTTATCATTTGCAATATATGCATCCACATTTGACGAAAGACATGAAGAATTTTTGGTAAGATATTTCCTGTCCTCATTGGGATGAGAACAAAAGGAGTGGTTCAAGTACTCTTATATCCCAAAGAGTATCCCTTCCCTCAAGGTCTTTGTACAAGACTTTCTAAGGTACTGGGGTCCAAGATCCAAAAATTTGAAGACACATATCATAAGCTTCTTGCAGCCTTGCAGGAGGAAGGGATTCTAGGTATTTTTGAAGGTAATAAAAAGGCTAATGATAATGAGGCTTCCTTGAAGGAAGAATGCAACACCAACCTTGAGGAACATGTCTGGGAAGAGAAGGAAAACTACAAGAAATTACATGATCTTGAAAAAACATCACATACCAGTGAGCAAGCCTATGATGACGAGGAGAACAAGAGTTCCCTCTTTGATCTTTTCAAGAACAATTAGATGAAGCAATCCACTCTAGGGATTAAGCCCCTAGCGATGGAGAGATGTTGGAGCAACATGTCCATGAAAAAGGCTTCCAAGAAGAGAATGAAGAATTCTAATAAAGTGTGACATTTTGAGAACCTGGATGAAACATTAATATCCATTCTGCCACTTGATGAAGATGAAGTTGTCTAGCTTTGCCTTTCTCCTGCACATGAAGATGGATAAATAATTAGTTCTGATGGTCCAAATGACTTTGTGGAAGGCCTCTCCAACATGGTTGATTAGCACATTGATGTTTTCATATGTGTTGGGAGACGTATATCGGATGTGGGTTGTTTCATCTATGATAGAGATCCCATTTATGACACTGAGGGTAGTTTTCAAACGAAGAGAGTTGATTTGTCATCTTCAGAAAATTGGCCTTCGTGTGTATATGATTTAGATGTTTGGCAACCTAATGATGATATGAGAATAGATTGGTCTCATCCATGCAAGGATGACTTTTCGCAGTGTACTCAAAATGAATTTTAGTCATCCCTTGGGAGTTGTGATGTATGTCCTTTTGAGCACTCATATTTGTTCTATGAAGATTTTCAATCACCTTCGTGCTCAGATTTTGATGGACACAAGGATGTGGATATCCCAGAGAAATCATAAAATCATACTACAGAGAACGTTTTTTCTTTTCTTGGGTTCCTTTTTAGGGATATGAAAATGAAAGGACAACAATTTTTCAATAGCATGATGATTTCTTTCTCCAGACATGAGGCTATCCCTTGCCTTTTATCTTCTTCTTTGGGAAGCCATGCAATTTTATTTTGATCTCTCATCTCCTCTCAGTATTCAGGAAGAAGTGATAATCTAAATGAATATGAAGATGAGCCATTGTATACATACATTGGTCCTCTTCAGAGATAAATTGACCAGGCTTGTGGCCATTTTTTCCAGCGGGATTATCTCCCTCCCACCCACCTCCATGAGTTGCTTTCTATGATTGATCACATGCCTATTTGTACTCATCATTATTTTGTGCTTGACTTATCTTTGTTGTATTACATGATTAAGCACAGGGAGATATGCCTCGACGAAATGCTGAGTAGGTGGTTGCACTAGTTGTACGATTTCAACTAACTTCCATAGAACCTGATCTCCACAAGGCCCCCAACCGTAGGTAAGTAGGCAGGTCATCTAGCTTTCTTGTATTTGCATTTTTTTTTCTCATGGTAGCTTAGTTTCATTTACTTAGACTTGCATGTTCATATTTCATATACATATTTCTTTATTTGCATTTATGCACAATTTATTTACTACATTTGCTTGATCATATCACATGTTAGTTAGAAATTTTGAAAAAACACAAAATTTTCTTTTTAATGCATACTTGTCAATTTTGAAATTTTGATCATATGAATAAAGGGGTGAGTGCACCACCCTTGATACCCAATGCTTTGTTTGTTTAAGTGTGTGTAGGAACATGTCTTACCAGGAGATGTTGAGGTTCTCATGCACTCTGCGACAAGTACATGTCCCCAAGTAGGAGCCAGATGTTATCCCCCCATTTCTGGGGATAACTAAGGAGATGATGTCTTGAGGCCCATAGGTTGTAGACATGGAGTACCAATAGGCATATCAATAAGTAGATCCCTTCACTCACCACACATCACTATCTAATCGATGGAAACAACATCCACAACACCCAACCCGACCCACAAAGGACAACATGTATTCCTTCACGAGGTAACAAGTTTGGTATCTTGATAAGTATCATTTTAATAATTGAAGCATTTGAACATGTTGCAAAGGGTCCTTTCTTGATTTTGAAAATATTTTCTTGGAAATTATGTCTTTTGCCTCATTTCACCTTGGTCGTTGACATGTTGTCCTAGTAAGAGGGTTACCATCGGGAAAATGAGTTCTACTAAGGGGGTCTCCTTGAAGGGTCATCGTACTATTCCCCCACATACTTATCACTTTCCATATTTCTTCCCTTTCGTTTCGCCATATTTTGGGTTTTCGGGCATATTGACCCAAGAAGGGATTGTACCTCATTTCATGAGAAGAAGGGGCTAAAGGCCCAGAGGTAGATTTCAGTTGTTATAAAATAATTAGAAACTAATGATGAAAAGAAAGTGAACACACAAATGAGGACCATCAAAAGCCAGTCCAACTTGAGCTCTACCTACTTAGTGACCGCCCCAGTCCCAAATTGAAAATACTAAATCTTGAAAACCTTATAAATGGGACTAACAAATTACAAATAAATGAAAGCATGGATTGGAAAGATGGATAAAAATGGGTCTGGGAAAAATAACAGCTAAATAATTGGTAACTCAAGTGCAAGCGCACCCTCTACAAATGCACCCATAAAAGAGACAATATGAGCCCTTGCATGTCAAGAAATCTCATGAAATTCACACCCCCATACACCTCATGATCTTTACATGACTTAGAGAGGGTCCTCTTGGGAAATACTCCTTGACTTGGGGAATGATCTACCCAATAAGTCACCATGACAACCATCCCATACTTAAATTTGGCAAGTTGTATAAGGTCTTTGAGCATTTGTTTATTTTGAAAAGGGGGGATTTTATGCACATGTTTGGGTGGTTCTTTTATTAAATATGGCTTACTTGGCCTGATACTTGTGACTTGTGGACCCTTGGAGGGCGTACCTTTTTGTCTTTGCAGGGCCTTTCTAGGTGAAATCTTGTTCATGGAGGCACAAGGTCACTTGGACCTTCATAGGGACATGAAGCCCACATGTTGGATGATGCGCTCCCTCTGATTGGACACTTGGGAGGATAATTGTTGCCTTCGGAGGCACTTGGAAATTGTGAGATGATTACATACTAGCCCCTTGCACCTCAACGTTGGCCTTGGGAGGCCTAAAATATCCTCTTCTATTCCCTAGACGTCACATGGAAGCTAGGGTGTTTGGTGGGGTTCTCATGGTTTATGGTGATGTGACATGGTTTGATGGAGAGAGAGACACTTGACATGCACTAGAGTACTTGGTGGCATGGCACATGGCCTTTGGAGGCCCAACAATCTTCACCAAAGGGCTTAACATCTCTCTTGGAGGCTTAACGTCACCCTTTAGGGCATGACATCACCCATAAACATGGAATTTCTTTATGTATTTTCTAATTTTAAGTTGTAAAAGGGAAAATAGAGGAGTTCAACCTCCCTAATTTGTTGTTGACATTTTAAAAAGTGGACAAATGGGTTTTAGGTGACCTCATATAAATAGAGGTCACCTCATTGTCATTTTATCAAAATGTGCTTGAGAATTACATACATTCTTGGCTGAAATTTTCTTCCTACTTGGAAAATTTTCTCCATCTATCTCTCTTGGTGCATTGTGGATGATTTTACTTGTCTATTGGAGGAACAACTAAGGCTCTATCTCTTGTTTCTTGTCTCTTTGCTATTGTGGTGGAATATTTTTGGTAAAGAAGGGTTTTGCATGCTATCTTTTGAAATTGGTCAGGAATTTTCTGCACATTGTTGTTGTTTCTTCGGTTTCAAGGTTATTTTTGTCTAAATCATTGGAGGAGTATAAAGGAATACACCTTCCAGCAAGATCTATCATTATTATCTTTG
>JZKD02S0714484.1:0-15107 GCA_000966675.3 Picea glauca | reverse complement strand
ATGCCAAGAAGCATGAACTAGCCCATAGCGATGTGGGAAGAAGTTCTTCCAAGAAAAGGCATCAAGATGCTAAGAAACGTAGAGCTAGTGGGAGTATTTCTACATAGTCATCTAGTGGGAAGACCACTACAAAGGAACTGTCTAGCAATGACATTGGGTCTAATGTTCCGAAGAAGAAGAGAAAGATACACTCATATAGTTCTCTAACAAAAGAATTAAAGAAGGCTAAGCCTCCTACCTTTGATGGAGAAATCAAGAAAGGAGAAGAAGTCGGGGGTTGCTTGATGGGGATGAGAAAGTACTTTTGAGTACACAATTACTTAGAAAATGCAAAAACAAAGATAGCCATCTTCAATCTAAATGGAGGATCTTCCATATGGTGGGAGGAACTAAAGGAATTCAAGGGATTGAAGGAAAGCAAGTTGACCTGGAAGCAATTTGAGAAGCATTTCAGGAATGCATAACTATCAGAGAAATACTTTGATGGAAAGAATAAAGAGTTCCATGAACACAAGTTGGGACAACTTACCATGGATGTTTATGCCAAGAGATTATTAGAGTTGTTGAGGTATGTCCCTTGCCTCAAGGACGAGTAGGCAAGGATACAACATTTCCTCAGTGGATTGCCACAGTCCTATTAGGATAGGATTGAACTTGACGAGCCTAATACCTTAGAGGATACTATTAGGAAGGACAAGTGTTGTTATGACCAATCCAAGCATAAGCATGAGCCTCTTAAGGAGTGGAAGAGAAATGACAAAACCATATTTCAAAAGAAGGGATTCAAGCCATCCCAATATAAGAATCCCAAGAAAGGTACATAGTTTGGCCATCCGAGCAAAAGTATACACCAATATAACTTTCCATTTGAGAGTGGAAATAGGCCAGCAGAGCAGGAAAAGGAAAGAGTAAAGGAGCCAAAGAAAGGACCTCTATAGTGTTGGGTTTGCAGAGAGGCACATTTGTTGATAGATTAACCTCACAGACAACATGACAACAAAAGAGTTTATCATGTTCAGGAGGATACTATGTTCAATGATGTGGCCGAAAGTTTGTCAAGGATATATGCAATTGTTGAGAATTGGAAAGCATACCACAAAGCTTTTGTGGTGGAGCTAGAAGTATAATTTCCAAGCAACCTATTTCTATTTTGATTGACCCTAGTTCTAATATTAGTTATGTTTCACCTCAAATTGTTGAAACATGTGCCTTATAGATAAAGAAACATGCAAAGGCATGGTTGGTTCAATTAACCACAGGGAATAAGAGAAAAGTGGCAGATTTAATAGAGGCTTGTTCATTTGAAATGAGTTGACTGCAAACTCAAGCGGCCTTGAATATCCTACCCCTAGGATCATATGATGTGTTGTTAGGCATGGATTGGATGGTCATTCATAAGACAAAATTGAACTATTACGACAAAACCTTAGAGTGTGAATACACAGAAGGAAACATAAGGGTGTTGCAAGGCATTTAGAAGCTAGTCTTAATTAGAAAAATATTAGCACTGCATCTCAAGAAATCCAGTCAAAGAGGGTGTCCCTTGTATGCAATACAAGTACTCAATACCACAGAAAGCAAGGAGTTGAAGGTTGAGAATCACCCAGTCTTGTGGGAATTTAAAGACGTATTTCTAGAGGAGGTACTTGGGCTTCCTCCTAAGTGAGAACTCAAATTTTCAATAGATATTTGCTCAGAGCAGTACCGACATCAAAAGTACCCCACATAATGAGTATGCTAGAGCTAGTGGAGTTAAAAGTGCAACTGAAGGAGATGATGGATACAGGGTATATCAAGCCGAGTGTATCCTCGTGGGGAGCACATGCAATGTTTGTAAAGAAGAAGGATGGTACATTGTAGTTGGGTATTGATTATCCACAATTGAATAAGATATCCATCAAGAACAAGTACCCATTGCCCATAATTGATGATCTTTTCGATCAACTCAGAGGAGCTACTGTCTTTTCCAAGATTGACTTGAGATTTGGATATCACCAAGGTAGTATTAAGGATGAAGACATCCACAAGACGACTTTTAGAATGAGGTGTGGACACTATGAGTTTGTGGTAGTGCCATTTGTGTTTACCAACGCATCAATTACCTTCATTTGTTTAATGAATAGTGTTCCCAACAAGTATCTGGATAAGTCTGTCCTAGTGTTTGTCAATGATATCCTAGTGTGTTCTAAGACCAAGGAAGAGCACGGAGAGCATCTTAAGATGGTGTTATAGATGTTGAGAGACGACCATATATATGAAAAATATATAAAACATGATTTCTTTCATAAGGAAATCCAGTATTTGGACCACACAATATCAATAGAGGGAGTGGCAATGGATCTCAAAAAGATCAAGGCAATCATGGATTGTCCTACCACTCGGAATGTGACTAAGGTAAGGTCATTTATGGGATTAGTTGGATATTATAGAAGGTTTATTAAGGTATTCTCCAAGATTGGTCATCCCATTACTTCATTATAGATAAAAGGGAAAAAAATTGTATGTTTAACAAAGTGTGAAGCCAACTTTCAATAACTGAAGCATATTTTGACCAACGCCCCTGGTTTGAATATTGCAGACCCTGAGAAAGGATTTGTTGGTTTGCATTGATGATTGCAAAGAAGGACATTATGGAGTGATTTGTTATGAGTCAAGGAAACCAAATGAACATGTGCAACGATATGTCACCAACAATTTGGAACTCTTAGTGAATGTGCATGCACTGAAAATGTGGAGGCATTACTTGTTTGGAAGAATATTTGTCTTGATGATGGATCATTGTGGTCTAAAGTATTTGTTTGACTAACCATAGTTGAAAGCTAAACAATCCACATGGATGGAATTGATCAATGTTGATTTTGAGATCAAACACATAAAAGGGAAAGAGAATTAAGTAGTAGATGCACTCAGCCGAAGTGTATAGACAATACACTTAGCAACAACAAGTATAGGTGAGTCTAACATCAAGCAGAGAATCAAAATTCTCTTGCAAGAAGACAAGTTTTTCAATCTAGTAAGAGAGGGTTTACAACAAGAACACAACGCGAAAAAGTATGAGGATATCACCTTACAGTAGATGAGCTATTTATGTATAACAACAGACTGTATGTACTTGATTCAACAAAGATAAATTACGTCATCATGGACAAATTCCATCAGATACCTTATGTGAGTCACCCTGGTTACTAGAAAATGATAACACCAATAAGGCAGTTATATTAATGGCCAAGAATGAAGCAATATATTTTTTAGTATATCACCAAGTGTTTGGAGTGTAAACAGGTCAAAATTAAACACAAGCACCTTGTGGGACTATTTCAACCATTGCAAATTCTAGAGTGGAAATGGGAGACAACCTCCATGGATTTTATTATTGGTTTTCGAAATATAGTTAGACAACATGATGCAATCATGGTAGTGGTTGATAAGATGAGTAAGAAAACTCACTTATCCCCATTAAATCCACATTTAAAGCTATATATGTTGCCAATATCTTTGTGCAAGAGATTTTCTAGATTACATGGTTTACCCAAGATAACAATCTCAGAAAGAGATGCATAATTCACCTTGAATTTATGAAAGGGTTTGTTTCCTAGTTTGGGGACACAACTATCATTCCACATGACCTATCATTCTCAAACATATGGCCAAACTGAAAGGGTGAACAAAGTTTTGGAAGACATGTTGAGGATGTATGTCATGCATCGACCCAAAAAATGGGAGGAATATCTACCCCTGGTATAGTTTTCCTAAAAATATGGTTATTAGGAATAATTGAAGATGAGCCCATTCAAGGTTATGTATGGTAGGAAATGCAGAGTTCTAATTAGTTGGGACAATGTAGTGGATAAAATCACACTTGTACCATAATTGCTAAAGGAAATGGAGTAGGCAGTAATCAGAATAAGGAAGAATTTCAAAATAGCCCAAGATAGGCATAAGAGCTATGTAGATAGTAAAAGAACTCATAAAGAGTTTAAGGTGGGAAATCATGTGTATCTCAGGGTAAAACCCAAAAGGAGCTCCCTAAGGATAGGGACTTGAGCCAAGTTATCACCCCGCTATTGTGAACCGTTTGAAGTTTTGGAAAGAATGGGACCAGTGGCATATAGACTTGCCTTGCCACCCACTGTTAGATCTCACATTGTGTTCCATGTATCTTGATTAAATAAGTATATTCATGATTCTAATCATGTTATTGGTTGGAATGTGATACAGGTGGAACTAGAGGGAAAATTCTAGCCTAAGCCTCAATGCATCTTGGATAGGAGAGAAATATTGCTCCGAAACTGAGTCGTCATGCAGGTCAAGGTGCAATGAAATCACTTTGGAGCAGTTGAGGCCACTTGGGAACCGGAAGATGAAATGAGAATGGAAATACCCATTTTTGTTTCCCGTATATATATATATATATATATATGGTGTTTTAAACACCAAGGACGATGTTTCTTTAAGGGGGAGGGGAATGTAACACCCTGTTTTCCCCATGGATGTAATTATATTAAGACTTCATGTATTGTGATTTATGAAGAATGTAATTATTTTTATGATAATGAAAACACGAGACAACTGAATGAGAAGGAAGCCTTGAGTATTGGCTATGATACCATGAGTGGTATTGGCAAGGTGAAACAGAGAAGTTTCAATGAGGAAAATATGACATTTACTCAACAATCCAGCCTACGCCTACATGAATTAAATACACTACATGTCCAACGTACCTGGATTTCACTGACCCATAGGACCTGATAATGGAGATCACGGTGGGTGGTTGAGCAGTTATAACTATTGAATGACTTAGTACTTGGAGGAGTGAAGGGTTGATTAAGGCCTCAACTAGAAAGATGCACAAGACTTGACCCCTTCGATTCGATAACCTGACACAACAGGTTTTCTTCTGACATAAGTCATCCGGGATCCCAAGGAAGAAGAGAACATTCCAGTAGGGAAGAAGGAATGATGAAGAAGAGGGAAAAGATTGAGAACAACACACGCAAAGAGAAGAAAATAATGACACACATGTATAAGAGAGTATCATACAACCTCTAAGAGAGAAGATACAAGGCACACAGACACTCAGAGATTGAACCACACAGAAGAATAGAGATTAACTACAAGTGGAAGTGAGTTGCAGACTCAGAAGAAGACGGTGAAAATGAGGAAGAGGAGCTCACACACATGAATCTGAGCAGTAGAAAAGATATGGGAAGTTTTTCTAAATAAAATAGAAATATTTCCCAAAAGTTTATTGGTCACCCTGGAATAGAGAAGACCCATATATAGACAAGAGTGATAGAGGACAACAACTTGGTGCCTATTGGAAATAAATCGACACTAGTAAGGGGAGGTCGTCGATGGATTGTGTAGTAGAGAAGGGGATCCCTTGTGCAGGGGAAATCTAGTTGGAAAGGTACTTGATAAACTCATGGATGTCCTAATATCAGTGGGAAGAGGAAAACTTATGCTTTTGCCAGTGCAGTGAAAGAGAGTAACCTTCTTGAACCATTTCTTGACTTGGTAGTCAATTGAAGTAGTCCCATGGTTGTATCATGGCCTCGCATGGGGGTGTCATGTTGTAGAAAGGCACAATGAAACATAACCTATGATTCGGTGGAAAGGCATTTCCCCTCAGTCAGTTGGCTGGTTGGAATCATTATTGAACAAATAAGTGTTTTTGCTTGTAATGCATATTGAATGCTTATTATTGGTTATAAATTGTTTTATGTTCATGTTGAAGATATAGTTAACTTAATGAATGTTTAATTCTTGAGTTAAATGGAATAAATGAACCTTCCTAATTACCAATTCTATTAACTATGAATAAATGAATGAAGAAGGTCAATATAGGTCAGTATTACTATAAATTGCCCTGCCCCTTGAATGGAAATCTTGCAAGATATAAAATATTTTTTTGGATGTTCGAGAAGAGTGTTCCTAGTTGTTGGGGAAGTGGTCTACTAGCTTGAGGGAAGTGAGGTAAATCCATGCAAGAAAGAACCTGGGATGGTTAAGTCCTAGAAAATACTTTAACCTTGTTGATAACCCTTATTAAAACCTATAAGAACGACAGAGGAATGACTACCATCAATTTGGTGGAAGAAGCATATCTTGGCCATTGGTCTGAGGTCTGGACCTTAAGAGTACATGTATTGAGAGGTGAGGTCATTAGAAAGTCCAAGGTGTGAAGTCACAAGGGAATTCTAATTGGAAGATCAATTATGGGTCATTGATCTATCAAAGGTCAAGTCAATGAGATTTGGTTCGTTGATGTATGAGTGCTAAGACCACAAGTCTATTAAGGAACTGGGGATCGATAAGGTCTAGAAGTGGGCCTAGGAGAGGATTTTGATGGAGGAAACTTGATGTTGAGAGCCTGAGGATGAGAGGACCATAGATCTATCTGGAATGATCCTTTTCGAGGAAGAAAACCTATATGAAGAGTGGTGTCGGTAAATACCATGCAACCGTGGATTCCAAGTGATCTTTGACCATTAAATGTGATGATTCGAGGATCATTGGATATGTTGGGGGACTTCCATCAGAGAATATTTGATCAAAAATTCTCATGATTACTTGGAGTAGGTGCATTCAGATGGTGGAGGACTCCGAGTGGATAGGGACCATCAATCTGTGAGACATGTGTTATGATATAACCACAGTTGTATATTTTATGAGGACCCCACCTACTAATGCGTCGTATGATGGTTGGATGAGGCATTAGCAATTGCATAGTTCAAGGTGTCGACTGATCATGACTGTTAATTTCGTTGACTGGAAACTGTTGGATCTGTCAGAACAGTTCTGTCGAAGATGATTTGATTGGTATCAAAAGGTGGGAATCATAACTTTCCTTCCTAAATGGGTGGAGAAATCCCAATTCACTGTCGATCATTGATATGATCATGCAGAGTGAATGTCAACCATTGACAGAGAATGTTTGTTTCCTAGTCAATGTAACATCCTTCTAATGTAGATATGTCGGGAAGATGGGGGTTGAGTGAGTAGATATAATGCAGTAAGATGTTGTGATAAGAGAATTCTTTTTGTACGCCATGATAAACAGAGATCACTGAGGGTGCAAACCCAAGGCCCGAGGATAAATGGAAGATGAAATTTGACATTCCACCAGCCTAAGAAGGTTTACGGGGTCGGGTGTGTTACAACATTTGCACAAGAGAAACGATCAATCAAGATAACCTTGGGGATAGGATGAGTTTAATATTCATGAATGCGGATCTTTCCCTTGAAATTATTGTAAAAGAATAAACCATGTAATCATTTTTAAACATGTAAAATGCATGTATGTCACTTCTAGTAATGTGTGTACAAACTCGAAATTTAATGGGGCAAAATACACAACTCTATCATATAACTTGGTTTAATCTAATCGTGACTTTAGCCTCAACAAAAATACATCCAACTCCATTCAAGAAAATGAAATAAAGAGTGTTGCATTTAATTTTTAAATGCATTAAAAAGAAAAACAAATAAATAATGTTGGATTCGATAATAAAAGAAATGCATAATCACTCTCATTTCTCATACACCTTATTGAAAGATAGTGTCATTTGTGGTCAATAACAATGAGAACTATCACACATCCCAATGTTTACTATCGTCTTTTACATTATTTAGCTAGAACTTTAAATGGAAAGGAAACATTTTTTACTACTTATAATAAAATACAAAAACATTAGGGTCACGACTTAGTTAGACATCAAATTAATGTGTGAGACCCCCTTGTTTGTGGGAAAAGGGACCTCCTACATGTAACAATTTGACTTCCTAATCTATGGAGGTGTGTATATCCTACCCCTCTCCATATTGAACTTGTGACCTCCAAGGAGGAAACACATGTAATTGACTTTTAGGCCCACTCAAGCTACAAAGGTAACCCATAGATAACTATGTAATAGAATGATTCATTGAAACTACCTACAAATATATGGATGACATCCACACCTAAAATTTCAAAAGAAATACAATAGGGTTATTTAGTATCTATCAAACTCATTAAAGGCTCTACTCTCAAAGTATGAGGAATCCTCAACACCATCTCGAGCATAAGGATGTAGTGGACCACATAATGTAAAAATTGATCATGGAAGCTTGAATGATTTAAATAAACATTAATTACAATATCATAAACCTCTTGAATGTTTTTATTTTGTTATTTAATTTATATCTAAATACAATAATTAAAATAGGAAAACAAAAATGTTAAACTAAAAAAATATTTGCATACAATATTCACATCAAGGAAGCTCTAAAATTCAATAATCACCCTTTGAGTTCACACTCCTCATGAATGATTGGTTGGTGAAGTCTCGACCCATGATTCCTTCAACGATACCTCAAGTGAAATCTGGAAAAATACTCACACCTCATCAACACAATACATTTTACAAAGATTTATTTAGTCGTTTTGATTTGTCATTACTCCTATAAACCTTGAATTTACAATTGATTTATCCTTAAATCTACCTTGAGTGGATTTGTATCTCCAATAAGAAGACAATCATTGGAGGAACAACAAGGTCCTCGTTTGAATGCTAAGGTATCATGACAATGGTACCCTCTAATCTTGGATGTCCATGTGTTTTTTTTCAACTACCCAAAATCTCAAAGGTAGAATTTAGATGAAGTGTGGGTAATAGGGACTCAAAAATGTTAATTGGGTCTAGCTTGGATAGTTGGGAGGAATGTTTGTTATTCTCCCCAACCAAGTTCAATTCCCACAAGTGACATGTTGAGATATTAATGAGTCTATTGTTATAACAACCTGGAGCCTTGTGTTGACAATTCATCAAGCTTATGCATAATCTAGTTTACCCTAGGTACCATCCTTGAAATGAACATAAATACATGATTGGTTTCCCTAGGATGTGTATTTCATGGAAAAGTAAAGAGGGAGGTCAAACAAAATCATGAATCCTAAAAAACATGAAGTTTATAGTGTGGCATATGAAGGAGGGATAACCCATTGTCATCCCCTTCATATGAACTATTATGCACTTCCAAATTGTCAAAGATTTGATTGGAGGCATGATATAAAGAATGATGACTTCGAAGAAGAAGAGTATCATCACCCACAACCTTTATGGAAACATTGGAAGCAAGGTTAAGGAATATTATATGCTACCTATTCATTCCTCTGAATTCCTTTTGAAGAGTGTCTCCACTTACTTTCTTTTGTGTAATTATATGTGTGGAAGGTCTATCATTGCATTGAGAGAGATGAGGTGCACTCTATAGCCTAGTGTTGAAGATATTGAAATATCCATCTCATCTATCTATAATGTTGACATAAGCATGTGTTGGGCCAATTTAATATGTTATACAAAACTAAAAATATAGTAATAATAAATCTAATTTGGGCTATGGTGTAACAATAACACTGTAAAAATTAAATCATATCAACTATTGGAAGAAGAGGAATCTAAGGCAATTTTTCTTCGCTTCATTCATGGTTGTTCTTTTATCAAAGTATCAAACTATGAAATTAATATGTATTTATATAAAGCGCCCCAACATAAATCTATCTTAACGTGGGATATTTTAAGCATGGAGAGATTGAGATATTTGCATCTCAATTGTTTATTGATCCCTCTTAGTGCTAAATAGATCTAAGTCTTGGATGGATCTACATTGGTATCCCAATTTCTAAGGTGAACAAACAACAATATAAAGAACTACTGGAACATGCAACTGGAAAAAAAAATGTTAGGAAAATGCATTGAGGACAATGATAACATACCTATATGGCATTTGCTAGCAAAATAATCAATTAAAAGCACACAAATTAGGAGGTACAACAATAGTCACATTTCTGCAGAAGTGTCCATCTCTATTTCCAACACTCAAAGCTCTTATGAATCTCTCAAAAAATTGGGCATGCCAAATTCCATGAATAGTCCTTATGATTCCCTAGGAATGGGAAACACCCCTCCATTAAGTTTGGTTCAATTGTCTCCCATTCATGCATTTGAATTTTCATAAATATTGTAATGAATCAAGGCATAATTCCAAATTCAATGTTGTTTATTTATTTGAGATAAGTTTAAGGTCCAAATGTGGATATAGATCAAGCAATCACCATAGAAAATAATGAATGGTGTTCACCTTGGTTTAATCATGGATATGTTGAGAGGATATAGGAAAATGGAAGAACTGACAAATAAGCATTCTTACATCACTAACTACTTAAATATCGAATATTTATTGGTCTTGTTTTTCCAACGAGCTAGATAATGTCGTTATGCATACGAGAAGATGACTAGGGGGTAAAGCAACATGAGTGGTTTTGTCTCAAAACTAGGTAGATAATTCTTCATCTATCCATCCCAAGTTATAACCCAACTAAGAAATCGATATGGTCGACATGTACACAAACAATTTTCAAAAACCAATGGTAATCATTTGATATAGAATGAGAACAACTCAAACTAAAAACAAATTATTAGTCATAAATCCAAAACTATCTTCTACATAGAACCGCCTTATTTTTATAGGCAAACCTAATACAAAATAGGGTCGGTTAAGTTTTTTCCATGTCTTCCTCTTTTATTTTAATATATTATAGTTCAATTCTTATTAATGATCAATCACTAACAACACTATTAACAACATGATTATTCTCCACTTCATCCTCTCTCAAGTTTTGTACCATTTCCTCCTAGTTTAAGTGGACAGTGTTCCGATTATGCGATGAGTGAACTACATTCATCATCCACTTGGCATCTACATGGTTGTTTGAATAATGGGTCTCACCAAGAGTAGAGAAATTGGTTGTATGTAACTTGTGGGTGTGAAATGAACTCTCCTACAAATCCTTGAGATTGTCCACTTCCTTCTAGTTTTGGTCTACAATTTCCTTCAAATATTTCTGGTGCTTGGGGGCTTGGTCTGGGAATCACTATCCTGAATAGAAGCTAAGCCAATCTCAATTTACATAGGAGGCTATTGAGGAAAGCAATATTACTTTCTACAAACCCAACAACGATAGATCTGAGTATGGAATGACAATGAGGAGGCACATATTTTGACAGTTCAATGGGCAAGATAGGAGGTAGGAAGCCTATGTGTCACTACAAGGAAAACACCACCTAACATATGTTTTTGTAGAGGTTTTACATTTTACAATATTGGGAAAAATAATAAAAAAACGCTTCCACTAAAACTTCTCCTATTGATAATGAAGGTTTTAATGGAGGATTTAATGAATGTCCACTACAAATAAAAATTCTAGGTAGTTGAAGTTTCTAATGGAAGTTTTTTTTTTAAGTGCATTTAAACCACTATGGTGCACTAGTATGCCCATAAGAAATAAACATTGGTGTGTATTATATATTTTTAAAGCACTAATGTGTATCGTATATTTATAAATCCCATGTGTGTATTATATATTTAAGAGCATCGATGCATATCACAATGCATATTGTGAATTCTTGTAATAGTAATGATAATGTTAATGGTATCGTTGAAGAGAACAATGCTATTATTGTCATTAGGATCAACAATGCTCTTATTACACATATTAGCACTATTGTGTTTGCTCATATATATAACATCGATGTGTATATCAACATGTGCAACAATCATTTAAACACACTAGTGCATAAATATGTATGGACCGTTGTTGGAAATATTGTGGTCATTAATGTCAAAGACAGGGGGATACTACAAATGTCCATGATAAAGATGGTAAGATGGATATTGTTGGAAATATTGTTTTTGGATTTTTTATGCTCAGTTTGGATACCTTATCTTTGAAAGAATTTTTACTCTAAATACCTAGCTCAAATGGAAGCATAGGTTATATGGTTGGAAAGATTATTTTGAGACATTTCCAATGGTATATGACACTCCTTATAACTTGTTAGGAATGAGGCGATATGAATTTTTCTGTCAAACAACCCAACCATAAATTTCAGGTCGGCCCAGCCAATCTTTACAGGTCGGCCCTAAAAGTGAGCACAAAAACATTATAAATAAAGGACATATATGCACATTTGAAGAGCATCTAAGTAAGAAGATCAAGTATGAGGTGCGCATAAGAGATCTGAGGTGTGCAAGAGGAGTTGGGGAGTCTTTTTGGGGTCCAAAGGTGCGCAAGAGGAGATGGGGAGTCCTTTTGGGGTCTAAAGGTGCACAAGAGGAGTTTTTGAGATATTAAGGGTGCGCTATGAATTACTAAGGTCTATGATGCCACAAAGTGATTTGTTTTGAAGTTGTGATGCTATAGTCTGGGTTTATATTCTTAGAATGATGCTACGAGGTTCATTAGGGAATTAAGGATAAATCTAACTAGGTTTTTAATCTATGTCTAGGGTATGAAACAAAGAAAGGTGCTAGAGAGTGAAAGTTAAGGGTATGATGATGCTATGAAATACATGAAGTATGAAGCATGCATGTGAAGTCAAAAGTACTTTATGTATGAAGATATTAGGCTGGTGCATATACCTGAGTTGGTGCTCAACTAAGGAGATTAGTGTAGGTTGGTGCCTACACAATATATTGTTGAGTAGGTGATTAGCTGAGGATATTGGTGTCTCTAGTAGGTTGGCTCCTACAAGATTTGTAACAGTCGGTTGGTGACTACAGACATTTATAAAGATAAGTTTTTGTGGTTTTCTATCGCAAGAGTCTCCATGTTAAATCCGATGCATTGTTATTTGATTTTATATGTGTTAAATGATGAATGCTTAAACAAAGTAAAAAATAACTTATATTGATTCACCCCCCCTCTTATTATAAGCATAAGTTCAACCATTGGTATCAGAGTATGTTCCTTCAGAAACAGTCCAACCATTGGAAGGTAGATCTCGAGAGAACACATGGCTAGTCAAGAAGGTTTCTCCACAAACGAGGCTCCATTATTTGACAGAACAAGCTATGCATTCTGGAGTATAAGAATGAAAACTTATCTAATGGCTCTTAGGTTTTATATTTTTCAATCATTCATGATTGGGTTTATAGCCCCAAAAAATCCACCAATAGATAACATCAGGAAGAAGGCTAGTGAACATAATATAAAAGCCACGAATGTTATCTTTTGTGGTATATCAGAATCATAATTTATCAAGGTGATGCATTGTGAATCGACAAACGGTGTCTGGGACAAATTTCAAAACATCTATGAAGGCGATGACAAGGTGAAGAAGGAAAATCTCCAAACTCATAGAAGACAGTTCAAGTGTTTGAAAATGAAAGATGAAGAAAATGTTGTATCCTATTTTCTTCGAGTGGATGAAATTGTCAACACCATCGCAGGACTTGGTGAAAAGGTTAAAGAACCAATGATTGTGAAAAAGGTGCTAATGTCTCTCCCCTTAAGGTTTTATTCCAAGGTATCTACCATTGAAGAAATGAAGGATCTGAAGAAACTAATGATGGATGAGTTGCATGGGATTCTCATTGCATATGAGATGAGGATAGAAAAAGAAAAGCCTACATAGAAGGAAGCATCTTTCAAATATCAAAGAAGACAAAAGGACACAAATTATTTGATTTTTCTAACCATGAATTAGATATAGAAGAAGAACAATTTGTGAGAAAGCTAGAAAGAGGATCTGACAAATACAAAGGCAAGCCACCCTTCAAATGTTTTCATTGTGGTAGAGTAGGACATTTTGATGCTAAATTTCCATATGTAAAAAGGGAGACAGTGATGATGATGATGATGATGATAGTAATGATAAAGAAGAGCATAACAATAAAAACAAACCTTATAAACACAAAAGAGAAAAATATGCGAAGAAGAAGAGTTTTTACTCTAGAGAGGACAATAACTCATTCGAAGAAAGTGATGGATATGTTTTTTATATTGGCAAAGAAGAATTCCTATTCATAGACATGGATACAAAGTCTACTGATAAAGAAAACGAGGGCAGTCAGAAAGAAAAATCAGATTCAGGAGAAGAAGACATTGATGTCAATGTGAATCTTGAAGCAAAACTTGTTAGTGCCTTAGAAGAAATAGACAGACTTGGGGGAAAGAATAAAAAACTGAAAGAAACATTGCATAAACATGAAAATAAGGATCATGATCTTGATGAAACAAAAAAAACAATTATCATCCCAAAGACTCAACTAGAAGAGGAAAAAAGGATAGAAGAAGTGGTGAGAATCCAACTGGAAGAAAAGGAAGAAAATTGCTAGAAGCTAGAAACTGAAATAGTTTCCTTAAGAAAGGAACTACAGAAAACAACTAATCTGTTGAACATAAACTTGAAGTTTGGAAAGAGTACTGAAATCTTAGATAATATTCTCAGTTTCCAAAGGTCATAATTAATCAAGACATGACTTGGCTACAATGAAAACCGAAGACCCCCGAGGGATATACAAGCACTAAGGTCACAAAGTCATCGGAAAAGGAAAATGAAGAAAAACCTAAAATCTATGCCAATATTCTCAAAGGATTCGTCGAAAATGAAAGAAACAACAAGAAAGGAAATGATTACCAACACAAATCTAATTCTTCTCGCAAGAATGAGTTTAGAAGAATCGTTCCACCAAGAAGACCTTTCACAACCTAGTACCAAAATCTCTTTCTTATCTATTGTTTTTCTTGAAATACTTTTGCTCATAAAGAAATATAGTGTAGATCTTATGGAAGAAGTGATCATGTGAGAGATAGAAATAGAGATTCTTATAAAACCTAAAAGAATGATTATGTGAGCAACGGAACTAGAAGTTCTCATAGGTTTGTTGATAGAAACTATAATTCATTTGCTCCCTTACTTGATTATAATGTTGAATGTTATAAGTGCAATAACTATGGGCACATAACATGTGATTATAGAAGCATCATAATAAAGTCTCCTAAAAAAACAAGCTAGAAGATGCTCTTACCAAGCATAGAGAAGAATACACAAAAGTGTGGAAAAGGAAGAAGAAGAACCAAAGAGGGAAGATTGTGGACTTGTAATGTATGCTCAAGAGAAAGGAAGCCATTGATACATTGATAGTGGATGTTCAAAACACATGACAAGGGATCAAAACAAATTTCTCATCCTAGAGGAAGAAAAAGGAGGCAACATTACCTTTGGGGATAATGCTTCTCCAAGGATAGTTGGAAAAGGTACAATTAGTCTTGATAATGGAAA
>JZKD02S0714451.1:0-15108 GCA_000966675.3 Picea glauca | reverse complement strand
CTTCTTCCAATATTCTTACATTCCCCAAGAGATAGATCCAACTCCGCAAAGGACAGGATATTTGTGCACACCTCTCCACATCCTCCTTCCTCGAGTTAGGTCAAGGAACAAAGCCAACTACAACCACTTGCACTTAGCTCTGCAAGTCTCACATACAGTATGCAAAAATCCTTCACAACTATTTGCACTTAGCAACCCTCATAGGTTCTTGCACAAATTCGATCAGAACTATAATCACACAGATTGAACTCCTCTTACACTTATTTTCACATATCCAACACTAGCACTTAGCTCACTGACCTTTTATTACATCACCTAGCTACTTATTTATATATTACAAAAGGGCCTAAACATGAGAAAACCCATGGGACGACATCCCCTAACCATTACATAAACCCTAAAACCTAAAAAAACCCACAAAAGAATGAGAGATACCTTGATTTGTGCTTCACCTAGGCGTTTCTTCTTCGACTAGCCTGTCGAAGTCCCAAAAATGGTCAAACACAAACAGGGTTCTCTCAAAACTTGGTCAAATTCCAACAAGCCCCCCAACACTCACCTGTGACTCGTCCAGAGTTACTCTGATCTAGGAAACACTGCTTCGAAGGACTCGAGATTAGGTCAAGTTTCCTCGACTCAATTCTTTACCAGAGCCTCTTTCCTAAACAACTCTTGAAGTACTTGCTCGGTGACAGGCCCTTCCAGGCATTGTTCCACTACTGTGACCACCTATTCCAACCGTGATCCTTGTCCCTCAAGCTCTTTAAAAATTGTGTAGGCTTTGTCTTGCAAAAACTGGAGTCTCTAGGTCACCTCAATAATTAATCTTTGGATGACAGTGACCTGCTGCTAAAATGCACATTGCTCCTATGACCTTTTCATCTTCTCCACTGTCGTAAGATGCCTCAACTGTTCTTGCAGAGTTGATGCCTTCTTCTTCTCCTTCTAGAGCTATGCCTCCAATTTCCTCAGCTTTGGGTCCTCTGCAAGGTGCTCTTAGGTCTGTGCACTTCGGTCAATGAGTTTCTTGCATTCTGCAGCCTATGACCTGATTCTTTTTACTATGCTCGTGGCAGTTTCTTCCCTTTGATCTCGTACTTCCTATAGAGTGCTAGGCACTGTTTGAAGTTCTAGCTCTGCTACTCTTTCTTGGAGTTGTTGAATGGCCTCAGTGAGCTTCCCTACTTGGATCTCAGTTGTCCCTTATTCTATTTGTGCCAAGACCGACATAGAGTGGAGTTATCTATTTACTGCCTCTCTAATCCCAATCTGCTCCACGAGAAACTGGTCTTTCTCTTTTTGGGTTTTCTCCTTTTCTTCTTTGAAATTCTCTCGAAGGTTATCTGTGTCTTACTGCGCAACCCAAATTTTCTCTAAGGCCTCCTCCTTTTTGTGCCTCAAGGCCTTTATGGCCTTCTCCTTCTCTTCTTGGACTCGACGAAGTCGAGTTTCTGTTGCATATGCTAATCTATGCAATTGGGTGGGCTCATCCCCCAATTATACACATTATGATGACTATGGTGCAGTAGACACTGTGTGGATAGAGTAGATGGATTGTTGTACACCCTTCAGATCTGCTTCGATTATTTCATACATCATCTCCTTATTTTCTTCATTTCACTAGAAGATACCCTCTGAAGCATCTTCTACAATTGTGATGATGAGGTCAACATCATCCACTATGAGCACATTCTCTGACTTGGGCTTGTTGGCTTGGGATTTCTTCCATGTCGAGGGTTTCTTCAGAGAAACCTTTATCTTCTTTGATGTCTCTGCCTCTGTAAGGGGAGCCTTCGACGATGTTACTTCGCCCTTTTCTTACTTGTCTTCTTCCCCTATCTCTTCTTGGATTAATTCATCACCTCCTCCTCCTCTAGGTGAGTCAGGCATTGTTTCCTCTGATGCAATGTCGCTCTCTTCACTGTCTATTTCCTGCACTTCCTCCTTCTTCTTATTTTCCTTAGCATTTCTTGGTTTCTCTTACTCCATTCGGGTAACCATAGGAATTCTAATGAGGTTGAGGTCAAAAAGTTTTGTATCTCCGACTGATACAAGGAACTCAACTAACCATTCTTTAGTGATCTCTTCCAGGTCTTCTTTGGTTAACTTATAATATGACTGCAGCTCCTCTTTAATTTCATCCTTGCATGAAATGATGTAGATAAAGTGGTGGTCTGTGTGGAACTTCACTAGTTTTCTATAAGTATGCAAGGTGTCCAGAGTCATTCAGGGGAATGACTCAATGATGCGCGTGAGTTGTAAGTAGTAGGTGTGGAACACCACATTTGATTTCCACTGCTTTGCCATGTTTCTATAATACCACAAGGTGGTGAACCTCGCAGCCAGTGGCTCTGTTGGCTCAACTTCAAGGAATTTCGCTCCCTCCGACATCTCCCAAGTGACAATTGATATAAGAATCAACAACTAACTAGAGTCGAAATCATAGCCTTGGTCCTATGCCTCACGGAATTCCTTTTCCAACTCATTGATGAGATATCTTTCCCAGTTCATCTGCATCCCTTCGATGCATTTTCCTACAAGTTCAAATATGAATCTTGTGACTTGTGTTGGCCTATTCTTTTTGACGAGATTGCAAAATATCATTTCATAATCTAGGCGCATTGCACCATCTTCGATGGAAGCTACCTTGTAGCCTCACTTCCCCTTCTCCACATTGCCATACACCTCCTTGATGTGTTTCACCAAGGAGCGATCAAGAGTCTACTCAAGGTAGAATTTCTGAGGGTCTCGTCCTTGCATGCTTAATCCAGTAATGAGGTGGATCGGTGTTGGATCCATAGTGATGCACCTATTCAACCATAGGTACCCACCATGGAAGCGCGACAGGAGGAGTTTAACACACGCGTTAACCTCCTGATGTCTGCCGAAGTGTGGGATATTCATGATGTTCAAGATATTGACCTAGCGATATCCTTGATACATGGGTGGTGAACTATCTTAGGCTTCTTCCCAGTCGTTTTCGTCAGGTAGAAATGTGGTGCTAACATCACATAATTCTTCCTATCGTCGAGGTTAAAATCACTTATATTAAGAGATGGGATCAGTCACAACTACGGTCCTACTATGTGTATCCCCTTCAGGAGGTACACAGTGATGAGTGTTTACTCAAAATATCTTGGGACGCTGTCAGGACTAATCGTGCCATCCAAGGGTACGATGTAGTCAGGCAAGATTTCCATGATATGCTTTGCATTCACCATATCGTCACGATGCTTTCTTCTCTTCTTTGTCATAGTTTGAGATGGCCTAGATTGACGTCTAGTCAAGGGGGATGCTTGCAATCCTCCCATCGACGAGGCCTATACTCCTGTGGACATGACCTTCACATCCATAGAGTATATCAAGATCTCTTCTATGGATTTCTTGACTATGCTAAGGTTTCCTAACATACATGCTCATAATCAAATAGCTTGGACACTCAAGGTAATCGAATCGGTGGCAAGGTCTTAGACAACACAACATGATATGCAATCACTTCTCTATTAGCTTGAATATCTAATTTTGCAAAAGTGGTCCCGGTGCAATATGCTATGGATTAAATAAACAACATCATAACAGATTCCTTCAACGGGTTGAAATGCCTCAATCCGTCCGTTATGGCATGGTCTTAATGGTCCAATGGAGATCTTTTCTACAATAATTGCGTTTATAGTCATTTCAGAGCGTCGTTCTAATGGACATGACACCTCCAATGGTCATATAGCTTCATCATGGGGAAGTACCTTTCTATGTGGTTTTTTTAATCTGGCGAGGTTCAAATTCTACAAGCCTACCTTCTGCAAAGTCTTCTCTGGAACTTCCTGCAGTCTTTCTATTTTTTCCTTCTTCTTACTGATCTTTCTTGCCTTCTTCCCTCTGATTCGAGTCTATGGATTCCTCTTTCCATTCATATTCTTTTCTTCCCTTAGCATAGTAACATCACACTACTGAGGGTCTTCCAAAGGGTTTAAATGTAATACCTCTTCTTTTACTACTTCTAGGCTAGGTGTTCTTCTACCTTGTATGGATAGGTTTTTCAATCCTTCCTCTGTTCTTTCAACTTCAACATCTAAATCTATGGCCCTCAGTTTCTTTGACTTGTCCTCTTTTTATTATACTAATCACACTATTCTCCTAGCGATGAAGTCCCTTAATTGTTTCTTTTTTTGTTATTTGGTTCTTCCTCTGCTTTCCTTCGGATCTGATATTTCTCAATCCAAGTCTTTCCTAACAAAAGTGCAAAAGGGACACTATTCTCCACAAACTTAATGACTTCAAATTATTATTCATTCGATGTTCCATGAGAAATCATAGGTACATGAGTAAGTCTTCCACATAGGGTTATCATCTTTCCTTTAAACAATCCTATCCTTCCAAATGAAGGAATCATAGCTGGATTTCCCAAAATTTCCCAAGTATTTTTCGGCATGATATTCACATGTGTTTCCTCATCTAGAACAAAGTCTATGTCAAAGTCTCTTATTCTTATGTCTATGCACTCCTTCTCTTTTAAGATCTCTGCTAAACTGATGTCTCTGTGATCCTTCAATGTTTCTCTCATTTGTACTAATATATTCTATGATTGATTCTCTAACATATCCTTAGTTTCTTGATCTTTCTCATGGTTTTCTTGTCTTAGATTCAACTTTTCAACTTTATCAATTATTCTAGGGAAATCCAAAACTTCATGACCAACATCTTTACAACAAAGACAAATAGGACCTATGCCAGGGAATTCTTTAACAAGATGTCTTGGTCTTCTGCAATTATAACATAGTGTCAATCCTCTCTTTCTCTTAAACAATCCCCAACCTTTCTTGTACTACGCAATGGGATCATAGTGATGGACCTGCAATCTACACAAATTCTTTATACAATCCTGCATCCACTTATTAGTAAAAAAATTATTTCTATGCATAGGAATAACATATCTTTAAATATCTCTATCAAATCTATTCAAATCAAGTCTTCCTTCTTCTAGTTGTTCCCTAGTTTTCAGACTAGGACCAAATCTATCAAACATACCTAGATTCATACTTTCGAAGAAAACATTTCCACTTATATTACCTTTATCAGAGTAGAAAACTTTAATATCTTACCTCTTTCTTCAGATCAGGCTTCCTTCTCTTAGAACAAAGCTTCACAAGTCAAGTAGAATACTGTGCACTACAACAACAGTTCTACGCACACAATTTTCTTCTTTTCTTCAGTTCCCAGCAATCACAATTTTAGGTCTCGACAATAGAACCATTTTTTAGCATTGGGGCAGACCTAATGTTCAGTGCTTCAACAACACACCAAAAAAACCCTAACTACTAGCCCTTTCGGCAACACCTGTGAGGCATATGAAGTCTCACCTAAGGTAGAGGCAGGGGGGGTTGCATGACTCGAGTGTCTACAACCTAGCTGGGACACATATCTGTGATTACACACTTCAAAAAGGCACTTAGCCAATAATATGCATTCAATTATGATTATTATTCACATCAAAGATTAAGCCTAAATACATAACAACGCTGTGATAAATGGATCAAACACTTCTAAGCACTTCGCATAAGTTCATATCTAACATTCATTCACATCATAAATCACTAAGCATTCATAGATCTATCTATCATACATAAAGAACAGTGCACTAAGAAAATATAAACATAACCATCATGAAGACAAAGCATGATAACACAGGATATACGTGGTTCACCCTAGTGTGGGGCTACATCCACCAACTCTTCTTCTTATTTATTAGCTTCTTCCAATATTCTTACATGCACCAAGCCACAGATCCAACTCCACAAAAGACAAGATATATGTGTGAACCTCGCCATATCCTCCTTCCCTGGATTAGGTCAAGGCACAAAGCCAACTGCAACCGCTTTCACTTAGCTCTGTAAGTCTCACATATAGTATCCAAAAAGAATGCACAACTATTATCACTTAGAAACCCTCATAGTTTCTTTCAAAAATTCAATTAGAACTACAATCACATAGATTTAACTCCTCTTACACTTCTTTGCACATAGCCAACACTAGCACTTAACACACCATACTTTTCTTACATCGCCTAGATACTTATTTATACATTACAAAAAGGGCCTAAACATGGGAAAACCCATGGTCTAGCATCCCATACCTATTACATAATCCCTAAAACCCAAAAAAAACCCTCAAAAAAGGGTGAGATCCATCGATCTCTGCTTCGCCTAGGCGCTCTGTCTTCGACCAGCTTGTCGAAGTCCCATAAATGGCCAAACACGACCAAGGTTCTCTCAAAACCTAGTCAAGGGACAACATCACCCGAGATATATTTATGGTTGACTGCAATACTCAGGTGTTTCCATTCTAAGAAGGGATTGGGACTATATGTTGATCTTTTTCCTCATGCATCAATATTATTATTCATTCATCTAAGCTAGTGCTCATTCATTCATCTAACTATGCATGCATGCTATGATTATCTAGGTAAAAATTCATTATGTAATGGATTCATAAGATAACATCAAAACAACCATTCAACCACATTAACACACTAGATTTACCATGGTTCACCCCCCGTGGGGCTACATCTACAAATATCTTTCTCTTCTTCTCTTTTATTCATTCTTTTGCAAAATATATGCTACGTGCATTACATTCTTCGGGATTACAATAGAAAGGAACGTAAGTACCCTCTGTGAGGTAGACTAGACCACACTCAACTCCATAGCCTATGACCTAGCCCTCAAAATATAGCTTATCAAGATCCACCATCTCTTCTTTAATAACTGACCACATACAATGAACTACTCAACAACTTTACCAATAGCAACAACTCATCAACCCACACCTATACCTCCTAGGTATTTATTTATATTATTCTACTAGATTATAGACATTACATTCATGTCCAAAACCCTATCCCTAACATGACTAGCTTTGTATGCATGTGTGCCATGTTTCTTTTCCTTCTTTTTCTCCATGTTTCTTTTCCTTCTTTTTATTCCTGTTGTTTTTACGTCATCTTCTACATGCTTCGTTTTGATCTTGTCTTGCATGCGATCCAAAAATACACTTATTTTCCAAAAAATAGGCCGACGCCAAAAATAGAATTTCCTCCAAAAATAGGCCTGCACCAATAGGCCCCCAACACTAACATGTTGCACATCCCGAGCCAATGCACCTTAGTTCACACTCTAGATGGCTATTTTCAACTTGTGAAACAATTTGGATTAGTGGGTGAATTTATCTTTAATATATGTTCTCTTCTCTTCCATCTTCGCCACACTCTGCACTGTAATGTGCTCTTCTAGCACTTGTTTTCATTGTGCATGCATTTTCTCTATTGTCCCTTTCTCTCCTTGCAATTTTTTGATCATAATCTTTGCATCCTTCTGTAGTGGCTCCAACTGAGCCTATCTTTCTTTCTTGTCAACCTGTGCAACCTTCATCTCTTCCTACAGGTTCTTCATATCCCGCACACTCCTCATCCTATAGAGGATGGCCATTTCCTTCTACTGCTACTTTAGGTCCTAAATGTAGGTTTTCATATCCTCATGTTTCTAGTCCAACTGTTGTATTTTTTCATCATCTTCCATTTTCATCCATATTTGAGCAGTTATGTCATATATTTATTGCACTTCCTTAGATTCCTCTACAATATTTTCGATGTGTGTAGTATCTTCCTATTCCCTTTTCTGTCTAACTTATGGAGGTGTAATGGGAGTCAATTTCTCCATGATCTCCTTTTTGTACTGCTCCATGAGATGTGCAATATGATGAAACTTCCCTTCAAGTGTGTCTTCTCGCTCCTGCGCATAGTCTGGGATGTTCTTTTAGACTGTTGTCAATCCCTTCTCCAATTTGTCTTTACATTTATTCTCCTCCTCCTTCTCCAGAGTCAACTAGTCACATGTAATCTGTAGCACCTCTGCAACCTCCCTACAAACTTCCAAGTTGGTGGTATCTGCACAAGCTCTAGATTGAACTTCCTATATAACACTTGCTTGCAACCCGTATAAAACCATTATAGGTAAATTCTCCATAATCAACTGAAGTGGTTCGATGTCCCCAACCATATTTTGTGATGTCTTATCATCATCTCGCAACATATGTTGTGTGACCATAAATTTGTTGCTTCCCTTCACCACTATCTCCATTGTTTCCTCTTGTTCCTTCTGTGCAAGGGGTTGTTTCATCTTCTTTGGTTTATGCTATGTAACTTGTTGTACTATAAACATATGAAGTATTTGTAGTGTATCATGAAATTACACTAACTTCATCATGATATCCTCCCTCTATGCCTCAACTACGCAGAAGACATCTTCCCCCTTATATTGGACTTTGTCTGCCACTAGCTCAACATTGTCCTCTGTCAGGGTGATGACTGGAGGATCCTTATGGTATGTCATATTATTGCATGTTTCCTCCTCTTTCAATACAATTCTCTTCACTTATGAGGGTTGCACCCCACTCTTCTTCTTTCCCGTCTCCTTCTATTCAGGTCAAGATGTTTCTCCATTATTGGAATCTCCCTTCAATTCTACCACAGTCACTGTTTCTTTCCTCCTTGGACTTTTTAGTACTGTGCTACTTCCTAACACTTGAGTGTGCTCTACAACCTTTCTAGTATTGTATGTTGGGCTACTTGTCTTTTATGATGGGCCTGCCTCAACTTTCTCCTTGGGTTTGGTGGTTTTCTTTGTTGTTGGAACCTTCCACTGTTCGGGCCAGTCCTTGATGATTTAATCAAACTCTTCACTTGATACATAGTACTGCATTTCCAACCATTTTTTCTTTGGGTCCCTTGTGGACTAGATCCACATAAAATTCTTGGATGCCTTAAACATGAAAATCCCTTAGTATCCTTGGCTTCCTAGAGGATTTTGTACATGGTTTCGTAGCACTTACCCTTCCTTTCTATAAAATCCAAGAATTTTGGTTCCTGCCAAGATACCAATGCGATGAGGATGAGGAGTCAAGAATAATGGAACTCAGATCCATTGTCCTACACATCCCCGCAATCAATAAAAAAATTGTTTAAGAGGTATGATGCCCAACCAAAAATGACCCCTTTTGTGCCATGTGTGGAAAATGCTATGTATCATGTTGGAGCCTCTTATTTCCTACATTTGCTCAGCAACTTGAAAGCCATCAGCTTGCTAACGAACCACGTCACAGGGTCGTTGATGTCTTTAAGGATAATACCCATATTCCTCCTATTGGTTCCAAATTGCACCTTTACTATTTCAACAATCTCCTTTTCAGGTGCTTTATTTTCCAAGTATTCTTCAGGTTGTGCGCCAATAATGGAACACCATATAATTTTGGAAATCAGAGCCATGTCAATGGTGACTGTCATATCCATCCAAAGGATACCCCCATGGACCCTTGATAACAACCTCTTGAAGCATAGTCCCACATTCTTACCATGCCCAAAGTGCATTATGTATAGTGGGTTCATAATGCAAGAATTGTAGAGCCCTCTTATCCACTATGCGAGCTCCATGATGGGTCTGCGTAGGGGCCCTATCTCCCCCATTTCTACCAAATATGTTTCCTCTTCTAGTTTTGGAAACTTTTCCGCATCACGAACATCATGGTCATAATATCTCAAATTTGTCTCTTTCTCGAGCATATCCTCCACTATGACTACGACATTTGGGATGTATGGTAGTGTGATTTATATTGTGTCATGCATCTTTCTTTTTTGGTCAATAGTCGGGTGGAATTCCAACAATATTTTGAGTGTATCATCTTCATCCCCCTCGAAATATGACTAATTTTTTATATCCTCGACCAATACCTCCTCTATGTTGTAACCATGTTATTGTCCCTTTATTTCCTTAGGTTTGGAGGATGTCTATGGGTTAGGGTTTGTACTGCCATTTGGTTTTGTAGAGATTTGACCCATTTCTACTTGTGTAGCTGTCAAGATTTCCTCATCTACCCTTGTTGGGTTGAGTGACTTTGTCACCAAGGTTGTGATATCCTCCAATTTGACCATGTTATCGGGATCTACCATTCATTCTTTCCTTCGTCATGTCTATCAAGTTACCCCAGTATATCATCCTAGGAAGCCAACCTTTGTAGGTGTCATGCTAGATACAAATTGGTCAATCGATCTCTTCTTCACACAATTCCACCTAGGTTTCACTCTTCATCTCTCTCTTTTTCCAAAAATCGCTAAGTGTCAAACTTTCCTGTGTTTTTCCCTCTTTATAGGCTCAATCATTAATGTTCTTCTCTATTTTTCACTTTTTCCGTGAATTTTCAAAGTGTCCAATGTTCCTTGGATGCGATGTCCAATTTCCCTACATTTCTTCCATTGTCTGTTGCATGCAACTTTTTCTTATTTTCTACCAGTCAACCAACTTCCTCCTGTTTTTGTATTTTTCTTGTTTTTTTTCTTTTTATGTATTTTTGTAATTTTTTTCCCTAATTTCTACTATAGTACACTATACATAGGGCTTCCTTAGTACGCTACAACTACTGAGGGTTAGTATTTCAACTGTCCCTATGTAGTTTAAATCGACTACCATTCACCATTCCTTGTAGTTATGTTCCTGCCAAGTCCCTTAGCTGCATATATCCTCTATCTATGACATACTTCACTTCATATGGCTCTAGCCAATGAATTCTGAACTTACGAGTATGTTACAAAAATTTTCTATCATAGAGAAGAACTAGATCTCCCTTGTTAAATCTATTCTTCTTTATGTGTCTGTCATGCTAGGATTTTATAGATTTTAACCTTGTACAATATCTACTGCAAATAGATGTTCAGTAAAAGAACATAAAAAATACAAACATTACACAGAGATTTTTCCCCTGGAAACCCAAACTGGGAAAACGAGCATATTCTATATTCATTCATAGTGATACATTGTTTACAATACAATATACATATAGGAGCTAGCAACATCCAAAACCCTAACCCAATGACCTGTATTAGTCAACAACCATAATTCCTTAATCGAAAATAGAAAACCATCGGCAAAGAAACCATGTGCCAAAAAAACACCTAAAATATGTGACACATTTTCCGAGGTAGAAAAATATGTGGCATGTTTTCTGAGGAAGAATTTTTTTTCTCAGGGGCACTACCCCCCTACACGTCTGGCAAAGAATATAACACACTACTAGTCATGAAAATAATATAACACATACCCAACAAATTTGTCCCTTTCTTTCTACACCTCTTAGTGGAATCCTGTCTTCTTCCAGTTCCATTAGCTAACTTAACCTCTTTCTATCATATTTGTAATTGTTGCTATGCATAGACTAGGTAGAAAAAATTCTAATGGCACCATTGCTTCTTGTCCATACACAAATATTATTGGTGTTTGTCCTATCAACTTATTGCATGTAGTCCCATATGCCCATAATACTCCTGGTATTTTTAAATCCCAATCATATTTGTTCATACCATATTCTCCTTCAAATTATCCAATGCCTGTTGATAATCCTCATTCCACTAGAATTTGGTATCCTTCTTCAACAAATTTTCCATCGTCGGATTAATATGTGCATAACCCTTGATAAAATTCATCTAGTACCCTATATGTCAAAGCGTGGATCTTAAATGGTGCACTAACTTTGGTGGTGGTCAGTTCATAATTACAACAATCTTAGCAGGGTCAACCGATAAACCCTATTTTCACACTGTATGTCCCAACAATATCCAAAAAGGTGTGCAAAAATGTATTTCTTGATGTTTAATGAGATCTAAAATTGTGATCCATGTGGATATTGGTGGTCAGCCACCTTTTCCAACTAGCCCAAAACAATTTTCTCACAATGTTGGAAATTTACTATTTTTATCAGTTTTTAACTTCCAGGGCCATTTTGAGGGCCTAAATGAAGATTTTTTTGTATCGATCTTCTCAATGATATTTCAAAAGAATGAAAACAATGAAGTCGTCCAAATATACTTCTAATAGCTTATGTATGAAATCTTTAAAATCAACTATGACCACCCTTGAAAATATGGTTGGTGCATTCTTCAATCCAAAGGGCATAACTATATATTGATATGATCCCCATTCTATAGAAAATTTAGTCTTATGCCTATCCTCTGGAGCTATTTTGATCTGATGATAACCTGTGAATTCATCTGTAAATGAATATGCTTCCTGAGCTCTCACATTTTCTAATACCTCATTTGTAAAAGGGGTAGGGAAAGGATCATGTAAGAAGACATCATTCAATTTCCTTACATCTACAAAAAAATTTACCCTCCCCTGCTTATTTTCCTGGAATACCATGGGATTGATATATCTGGATTCCTCCACTCTCTCTATGATACCAACTTATAACATTCAATCAATTTCAAATTTCACTTTTTTCTTATACACTCGATTCATCCTGTAAGGTCTATGTCTAACAAGTATAACATTTGGTTTTAGGGGTATCTTCATCTCACCTAGCTCACCTTCTATTCCTTTCATCTTTGTAAATTTTGTTTGAAACAATTCATTGTATTCACGCAGTAACTTTGTTATCCTTTCTAGTGTTTTCTCATCCCAGTAGTCTCCAATGATGGCCATTTTATGGTTTTCTTCTATCCCAATGTTGACTTTATTTGTGCAGAAAATTCCTCTGACTCTAGAGATGGACCTTGCACCTCTCGTTCACCTTCAACCTCTATTATTTGAATGTTGCATGGATCATCTTCATCTAGTGATTCCTTTGCGACATGATAACATGAGAGTAAGTATTTGACTGTCTGTTTGATTTGTTGTTGATATTTTGTTATAATTTCCACCTCAAGTTCCTCAAACAATATCATTCCCTATATCATATTTAGGGATGAATCAATATTGGGGTTCTCATGCTCAAATGAGAAAGTTACCAAAAAATTATTTTTTAATACTTCCCATTTTGTAATGCCTCTGCGCATTTCCTAGTCTATGTATCAATTTCCTCGTATCTCTTCCAATGTATGAATAAATTAATGAGGCCATTCTTCTGATGGTGTCAACCTCCATTGTGTTCTACATTTCTCTATGTGCTAAGATGGCCTTCCTCTCTCCTCATACTTTTGCAATGTATTTCTCCCCCATTCTGCGCCAAATTTAATGTGCAATAACCTTTTACACCGAGACCAGTCTTAAATTGTTTTCTTTATGGAAGCCCCACCATCTTGCAGGTGTTTCCTTGAGTTCAATATCTAGGGATAACAAACTTGATTCTTGATGCAGACCCCCTCTCTCTCCTAGGGCTTCTCAACCTCACAGTCTAGGATCATTTAAAACAATGAACTGAATTGGCTCTTCAGGTCCCTATTGGAATCCAAAATAAATTTAACATAGGCCCCTTAGCCTCTTAGGTGAAGGTCCTATGTAACCCGTGGGATTCTTCTAACCCCATGTTATTTTTTAAAATTTTGAATAATAGGTGCTAGATCTTGATGTTAGGCCCTACTTTCTCCATACAACCTCGGGCTGTGAATTGGGGCTAACCTCCTTCGCAACTTTGGGCTTTGGTGGTTTTAACTGAAACTTCCTCCTTTTTACCCAGACAGGATCTATGACTCACGTTCCTCAGACAGCCAATGACTGTGATCCACTTTGGCAATTCGATCTTTGGAGATTTTGAATGCACCTACCTCCTTTTTATCTGAACTCTGAATGAACGAAATCTCCTCGACCAAATCTAGAGCACCCGCTTGTCCAATAGCAAATAGTTTTGATCTACTTTATAACTTTGGTGTTTGGGAGTCTTAAACGTTTCAATGCCTTATTTACCTGAAGTAATTTCCACGCAAAGCTCTGATGAGTGCAACGTTCTCGTCTTCATCTATCGTCGAGATTGTCTTTTTTTCCCCTTCGGGGGACTTGAGGTCAATGCCCCACCTTATCCTTTTTCTTTTACTCGAATTCCATGATATGGTGACATGTGTCCTTCCTAGATCAATGGTCATGATGGACTTCACTACTTCGCGCTTCAACTGTTCTACACACTCCACACAGACATTTTCGCCGAAGTGATTTTCTTCTGAACTGATAGATCTCTTGCCACACGTTCCTTCTTTACGAACATATATGATTTATTTTCTGAATTCGGGATTTGAGAGTTTTGTCTTCACCTCACCCATTTTTCTCTAAAGTGTACGACCTCTAAAGCAACATATCTTTTTCCACATATCCTCCTCGATGCCGACAACTTAGATTCACTTCGTCTCTTTAGGATTTTGGCAATCTCTCTCTTTGAACACCTTCAAATATTCGAAGTTCTCCTACTATGAAGTGAAGGATAGGGAAGCACCTATTCCTGCATGATCGATGCCCCATATCTGCTTCGCAACTTATTTCTTTTAGAGTTTTGCAAACCCCACTCCCACTTTTCCCTGAAGTTATATTCTACCCAATTGTGTGGATGTTTGCCACATATCCCTTCCAGATCCAATGGTCTGGATTTACTTCTCCACTTCAACAATTTCACTTCTGCTCCACAGATATATCCCAGAGCTCTTTCTCACAAACTCTCTCATCTTTCACCACTTGTCCCTTCGGACGATGGAAAGTCCCAATCCACTTTAGGACTTTGAGACTTCACGATTCCACCCTTCTGTGCACTTGAATAAAATTTAAAACTCATTCACTTACAATATTGAAGGCCCATTGGTACTTCACACTCAAATATGATGGCTAGGATCTTCTCTCCTCTTTAGTTCACTCCTCCTTCATCCTAGACCCTGATCTAATGATGCATATTTATTCCCACAATAGATCTGACGACTGTTGTAACTTATTCTCCTAAGCTTCATAAGTTGGAATAAGTTTGATTCTATGTATTCCTTTCACTTGACTCACAGTCCACTACTTGAACTATTCTCGGCCTTTGCATTGTCGACTGAGATTTAAACTATCTCTCCTGATCTTGAAATTACTCAGACTCCTAAGGGATTCTTCCCTTTGTTTCCTCTAAGGGAATTTTTGGTGCCCTCCTGGCAACCCAACACTCTTCCTCCTGGTCTTGTAAAGTGAAAAAACTTTACCTCTAGCGCACTCCTTGTTCTTGTCTGAGCCTTCAAATGGTTCTCTTTCAACCCTTCGTCTAAGTGTTGGCCTAGTGCCCTCTATGCACGAGTATTCCTCAAGAATGTTCAATAACTTTGGTTCTCCTCGACTT
>JZKD02S0714395.1:173908-183932 GCA_000966675.3 Picea glauca | reverse complement strand
TCCTGTCGGAACCTTCACTAAACCAATCCACTAGTTCTTTCGTTGAAAACCTGTCGTGTACAACTCAAGCACCAAGCACGGGCTTCACCTTCATGTGATCATCGGTTATGACCCCGGGCCAAGCCAAGAGGCGCCTTTCGCAATTCGCAACTCAGCGATGCCCGAGAGTCAAGTCCTTCGACTCTTCAAACCCCGAAACCCAAAATCGTGCCTTCGTTGATATTGACAACTGCGAATCTCCTCCTGATCCGATGGTCTTGGACGTATCGGGATTTCGGTAACTGGGAGTTTGAAATGCAAGAGAGTCGATTATTTCAACTCTTCGAACCCCGAAACCCTAAATCCAATACGCGA
This sequence comes from Picea glauca, assembly GCA_000966675.3. Classification (NCBI taxonomy): domain Eukaryota; kingdom Viridiplantae; phylum Streptophyta; class Pinopsida; order Pinales; family Pinaceae; genus Picea; species Picea glauca. The sequence continues at coordinate 183,578 of JZKD02S0714395.1, read as the reverse complement.
GTTCTTGTATGAGATCCAACGGTCCTTGATGATATGGATCCAACGGTGTAGATCTCTTCGGAGTTTCGCGAACCCGGAGTTCACGATGCAACGACTCCAGAACTCCTGTCACTCAAATCCATGAATTTTGATATGGCAATTCGTGTAGGAGATCAACGAACCTCGTTGATCTAGATCTGACGGTCACTATCCCTCTTGAGCTTAAGGGTGTTGAAGGACACTCAACCTTAACCCCCTTGCTGTCCTATGAGATCCAATGGCTTACAGGGTTTCAAAGCTTTCTCGGAACTCTGACCACTCACCACGTGTCTCCTCCGATGGATGGTCCAGATCCTCCCGGAGTTTCGTGAACTGGGATTTCACGACTTGCGAAGATGAGGGGTCTTCCCCTTTGGTCTCCCGGGTGCCGAAACGCCTAAATGTTGAAACCTATTCACACAAAGTTGATTCGGAGTTTCGCATACCGAGACTTCATGACTTGCGATGACGAAGGGTCTTGCCCTTTGGTTTCCCGGGTGCCGAAACGCCGAAATGCCGAAATGTTGAAACCTATTCACACTAGGCCAATTTGGAGTTTTGCATACCAGGACTTCGTGACTTGTGATGATGAAGGGTCTTTCCCTTTGGTTTCTCGGGTGCCAAAACACCGAAATTTCGAAATGCCAAAACCTATTCACACTAAGCTAATTTGGAGTTTCGCATACTGGGACTTCGTGACTTGCGACGACGAAGGATCTTGCCCTTTGGTTTCCCAGGTGCCGAAACACCGAAATGTTGAAATGCTGATGAACAGGTCCAGATACTCTGGGACTTTCAGGACGTTGCCAAGTCCACCCTCCTGCCTATGCAAAGGTTAAGTTCGACAGGCAATAGAGCTCCGATAGATATTTCAGAGGGTTCTTGGGTAAATTATCCCTAGGCTTGGTGACCTGAGTAAAAGTCTTCCTAATTCGCCGAGCTATAAATTCAGTGGTAAGGGTAAAGTAAACTCGTGGGTTTACTATCATGGTAGTCCTTTTGAGGGACTCACTCCAACTCTAGAGTGCGAGGAAACTTCATGAGAGAAGTGCCTTTGGGAAATTAAACCAAGGAATAGCGCGAGCCAAGTAGACAGGACAATTCTCAAGGGAACGGACTCGTATTCTGAACCTACTCATTCTATATATAGACCGATTATGGTCATATAAGTATAAATATGTATTCCTTGTCTCCAAATAAAAACACAGGCAAACACTTCCATACAGAAACCATTTATGAGCGTATAAACATGAGCTTGCATTCAATTCAAAAATACAAGACATAACACTTATCAGAAAACACTAGGTGTGACATGACTGCTGAGAGGGGTACTCGTTTCCACCCAACCGTAGGCTCAGTGACTCCAAACAGATTTACCACTAGCCACCCCTAAGCTAGACCACGATGCTCAAGATTCAGTCTCCTACTTTCATCTCAACGGATGTCAAGGACGAAGGTTACTCTCCTTCTCCTCCATTCTGAACTCCCTGTATTTCTCGAGTTTCTCTCGGTTCTCTTCCGCGATCTCTGTCACGCATGCTCACCTCTCTTCTCCTCTTTACCACACTTCCTCTCTTGCCTTTTCTCTACAAGATTGCGTGTGGCATGAATTTCCCCATCTGTGGTCAATTCCGGGAGCTGCTACGGATGGGCAGTTCAACCCCATCCCCTCATTAACTCTTGAGGAGCCTCCCCACCTACCTATCTGACGAAAAATCCATTCTAGGGTTAGAGAGTTGCTTTGATCTTTGAGCAAGTAAAAACTAGTACGGTACTGGCCCAATGGAAGTTAGCGCAACCATTCTAGGTCCCTTCCACTACCTCTCATTAGCCATCGTGGTCTCTTTTAGCACATCCCCCTCCCAACATTCATGCAACACATAATCATAACATAATTTACATTCATCGACCTTCTATACAAAGGTCTGCCAAATCAAACATTCACATCTTTTGTGTTTTCCATAGTTCTTGGCCAATATAGTTATTTTTATAGACTGGGGGAAACAGGGTGTTACAATTCCCTCCCCCTTAAAGGAACATCGTCCTCGATGTTCTATCTATCAATATGACGTGTATGTACAGAAGTAAACAAAATCGGATATGCATGTTTCATGGCATCTTCCATTTCCCATGTAGCCTCATCTGGGACAAAATGTTTCCACTACACCTTGACCTATGCAATGGTTTGGTTCCTGAGTGGGGTTTCCTTTCTGTCCAGTATGCATTGAGGTTTTGGCAGGTATTCTCCCTCCGGTTCCACCTCGATCACAAACCAGTCAATTATATGATTAGAATCGTGCACATATTTTTTCAATAATGAAGCATTGAAAACATTATGTGTTTTTACTGTGGGAGGAAGTGCTAGCCTATAGGCTACAAGTCCCACTCTATCTAGAACTTCAAAGGGTCCGCAATACCGAGGTGCCAACTTGGCACAAACTCACATCCTCAAGGAACTCTTCTTGGGCCTAACTCTGAGATATACGTGGTCTCCCGTCTTGAATTCTCTTGGAGTTCTCTTTCGTTCGACGTAACTTTTCTGTCTGTTCTAAGCGATCTTTAGATTCTGTTTTATTTGAATCACGTGTTGTTCCATTTGTTTCATCATGTCGGGTCCAATAGTAATTATGTTTACGAGATTACTCCAACGAAATGCAGTTTTGCATGGTCTACCATAGAGGACTTTGAAGGGACTCGTCTTCAGGGATTCTTGGTAGCCGTTGTTGTAGGCGAATTCCACCAGTGGCAGGTAATCTTCCCACTTCNGAGAGGGGAAGGTAATAATCTCACCACTTTATACAAAGACTAAAGCAATTATGGTAGAAGAAAAAAAGGGTAAGGCAAGATGAAAGAGTCATACTTAGTGTTATGTGCCAATGTGGGCATGTGAAGATCTAAACGACTCCTAGCTACCTTTGCAACACAGGCTAACAGTGGTGCAGAGGTTAGGCTATGCAAATATGTGGGCACATGGAGATTAGACCATGCAAAGGAAGGGAGGAGTTTGCACTCCACACAGAGTAACTAAAACAAAACTCCAAGCAAGGCATGTAGAGAGAAGGATTTGTTGACCTTGGCAACCATACCTCTGCATTGCTAAAGAAAGGCCCCCCGCCTACATACTGAAAGGAAAGAGAGAGTCTAAAAACACAAGATGGTGACTTAACTGGTAGATGACATGGACACGTGGGTTGGTGACGTGTGTACAACCCAACAAATAGGAAGGTGTCTTGTGGCATGTGCCAACAAAATTAATTTTATAAGGAAGAATCATTATGCTAAAATCTATTACATGTGACTACACTATGGGTTTTAGATGGTAGTATCCGGGTGTCTCTTAAGAGGCGGTTGGCAATGCATTTGGGGGGACTCTTGGACTTCCATGAAGGAGAAGAATTGTCGAAGAAAGGCAATAATGAGGTGGGGCCAAGAGAAGAAATGGCGAATTTCTAGAGAGCTAGAAATTGAAAGCTTGAGATGTTAATGGTGAAGAAACTAATAGACTAAAGATTGAAAACATGAAACCTAAAAGGGAAAATGAGTGTATGAGCCTATCCACAAGAAAATGCGTTGATTTTAGAGCTAAATTGTGATCTACAAAACATAGCCAAGAAGTAAGGATACACAACATCTTTATATGAGAGTTATAACTCCTTAGCTCATGTTTGTAAAAATTCATGAGCATAAAAGAGTCAAACAAATGTATTTCTTGATCATTTTCTCAAAATGAGTTTCCAAGGTAAAATATTTGTGTTATTATTGGTCTTTATGATTGATTTCTATAGCACTATTTTATGCATTTAATTATTTTTCAAGTATTGAAAAATCATAATTAAATGCACAATGGAATGGAAAATAGAGATAAATCAATTAAATTTTGCAAAATTAATTAAGGTCGGTGTTGGTGGCATAGACTAAAAGATCATGGATCACAATATGATAGGATGCCTACCGTATGTGAAGTGTTGAGGTGCACAACAAGGACTGCCTTAGCTTACTAAAAGATTAGTTTTCTAGGCCCGTGGTGAGAAATAGCACCAACATATTATTGGATTGTTGAGTGAATAAGGCCTGCTGGACATGGGGAGGAGCAAGCGAGAGGAATATGCCAAAAAGAAAAAAAAAAATCGTAAATTCAAGTGGAGAGAATTGAAAGTGGCTCAAAATAGGGTCTCACCACTTCCTACAATATTGAATATTAATCAAAGGCTTTGAATTTGACCCATCTCATAAGCACAACACAAAGGTCTAGTTTTATTAACCATGACTAAAAATAAACTACTCAAATTATAATAATTGGAGATCAAAACATCCTTCCTAATCTAAGGACACATAAATTCCTTAAGATTCTCAACAAAGAACAAATTGTAGCATGGAAAAAACTATACACCCAACAACTACTTATTCCAACAAAAAATTAAATATCGGTTGAATCTAAATCACAAAATGCATTACATATTATTGGCACATAGACCATAAAGGAATTCACCTAGTGACAAATGCCCAGAAGGATGTTGAGGATTCTCCTAGTGAATTCCAACACTCATTTCACACAATAAACATACAAGTGACAAGTCCAAGAAGTTAAATTTTAATTCCCATAACTCATTTCACACAATTGGCACACAAGTGACTAGTCCAAACAAAACAATTAAGCTAATTCCCATAGGGATCCTAAGGCTCCTTTGAGCCCATTCTTCCTCTCCTCCTATCATCTTTGACCATTTCTCTAAATATAATAACTCTAAATCTATTAAATAATCCATTTTTAAAGTTACTTCTATACTAAAGGGGACATGGTAGATAAAGCCCATGTCAGAGTGTTATATGGATATCATCTTCTCTACATCTCCAATCCTAAACTTATCTACAACTATATACTACTTTATTAAATGACATACTCCCACCATACTATGCTTAAATTTTCATCTCCATAATATTCATACTTTGCATCATTCTCCCTATATTTTAAAAAAATATGAACCTCTTAATTTATAACTCTAAATCTATTTTATTTTATTTTATCTTTGTTTCCTCCCTTAATCAAAATAAATCAATGGAACACATTCCATTATTTTTTAATATTGTTTTTCAACCATGTTGTAAATTTTAATGACAAAAGATCAACAAGCTAATATTCCAGAAGAAGAAATACACATTGCTAAATAATTATGCAGCAAAAATAAACACAATGACAAGCATTCAATCACCCATGAATAACTCAGAAATTTAGGCAAATGCCATGGAAAACCCTAATGTGGGGAAACTCAATGAGAGAGAGAGAGAGAGATTCTATTATTCAGCTTCAGGAAAGTACATAACTGCAGCAATAACATTTTTCTAGCCATCGAGAGAAAAACCACTTACAGCACAAAATCTACCTCGATTTTTGTGCTAAGGCTGTATTGTTGTATGACCCACCCAAAAATTATGCACCTCAAAATTCATGCAAATAGGCTGTTGTACGAACTGTTTTATACATCCCAACAACAACAAAACCAGCCTCGAAAAGTATGCCTAGCCTGCCTCGATTTCCATGCCCTTTTCCTCTTATTGTGCGGATTATACGGATCCATACAATACGGCCTCCAACATCAGAAAATCAACCTAGCACTCAAACATAAATTCCTCCTTTGGATTTGTGCCCTAGCTCTCTTTGAAAAAATGTCCTTCTTGCTACCCACTTTCCGCTCTCAAGCGTACTCAAAAATCTCTTAAGCTCCTTCTCTCAATGTGTCTTGCACACTACCCAATTGTAACATACCCACTACGACCTAATAGATTTTTCGCCTTTTTCTCCTTTTTCTCAAGGGACACAATCCCTGAGTTCCTACGAGGTCCTAGCACAGGCTATCTCTTCCTGTCGGAACCTTCACTAAACCAATCCACCAGTTCTTTCATTGAAAACCCGTCGTGTACAACTCAAGCACCAAGCGCGGGCTTCACCTTCATGTGATAATCGGTTATGACCCTGGGCCAAGCCAAGAGGAGTCTTTCGCAATTCGTGACTCAGTGATGCCCGAGAGTCGAGTCCTTCGACTCTTCAAACCCCGAAACCTGAAATCGTACCTTCGTTGAGATCGACGACTGTGAATCTCCTCCTGATCCGATGGTCCTAGACGTATCGGGATTTCGGTAACCGGGAGTTCGAAATGTAAGAGAGTCGAGTATTTTGACTCTTCGAACCCAAAACCCAAAATTCGATACGCGAGTTCTTGCACGAGATCCGATGGTCCTCAATGATATGGATCCAACGATCTAGATCTCTTCGGAGTTTCGCGAACCGGGAGTTCACGATGCAATGACTCTAGAACTCCTGTCACTCAAATCCCCGAATACCGATATGGGAATTTGTGTAGGAGATCAACAAACCTCATTGATCTAGATCTGAGAGTCACTATCCCTCCTGAGATTAAGGGCGTTGAAGGACACTCAACCTTAACCCCCTTGTTGTCCTATGAGATCCAATGGCTTACAGGGTTTCGGAGCTTTCCCCGAACTCTGACCGCTCACCACGCATCACCTCCGATGGATGATCTAGATCCTCTCGGAGTTTCATGAACCGGGATTTCACGACTTGCGAAGACGAGGGGTCTTCCCCTTGGGTCTCCCAGGTGCCAAAATGCCTAAATGCCAAAACCTATTCACACTAAGCTGATTCGGAGTTTCACATACCGGGACTTCGCGACTTGCGACGACGAAGGGTCTTTCCCTTTGGTTTCTCGGGTGCCGAAACACCAAAATGTCGAAATGATGAAACCTATTCACACTAGGCCAATTCGGAGTTTCACATACTAGGACTTCGTGACTTGCGATGACGAAGGGTCTTTCCCTTTGGTTTCCTGAGTGCCAAAACGCCGAAATGTCGAAATGTTGAAACCTATTCACACTAAGCTAATTCAGAGTTTCGCATACCGAGACTTCGCGACTTGCGACGACGAAGGGTCTTGCCCTTTGGTTTCCCGGGTGTCGAAATGTCGAAATGCCGATGAACGGGTCCAGATACTCTGGGACTTTCAGGACATTGCCAAGTCCACCCTCCTCCCTATGCAAAGGTTAACTTCAATGGGCAATAGAGCTCTGATAGATCTTTCAGAGGGTTCTTGGGTAAATTATCCCTAGGCTTGGTGACCTGAGTAAAAGTATTCCTAATTCACCGAGCTATAAATTCAGTGGTAAGGGTAAAGTAAACTCATGGGTTTACTATCACGGTAGTCCTTTCAAGGGACTCACTCTGACTCTGGAGTGCGAGGAAACTTTCTGAGAGAAGTGCCTTCGGGAAATTAAACCAAGGCATAATGCGAGCCAAGTAGATAGGACAATTCTCAAGGGAACAGAGTCGTATTCTGAACCTACTCATTCTATACATAGACCGATTATGGTCATATAAGTATAAATATGTATCCCTTGTCTCCAAATCAAAACACAGGCAAACACTTCCATACAGAAACCATTTATGAGTGTATAAACATGAGCATGCATTCAATTAAAAAATACAAGACATAACACTTATCAGAAAACACTAGGTGTGACACGACTGCTAAGAGGGGTACTCGTTTCCACCCAACCGTAGGCTCAGTGACTCCAAACAGATTTACCACTAGCCACCCCTGAGCTAGACTACGATGCTCAAGATTCATTCTCCTACTTCCAGCTCAATGAAAGTCAAGGACGAAGGTTACTCTCCTTCTCCTCTGTTCAGAACTCCCTGTATTTCTCGAGTTTCTCTTGGTTCTCTTCCACAATCCCTGTCACGCATGCTCTCCTCTCTTCTCCTCTTTACCACACTTCCTCTCTTGCCTTTTCTCTGCAAGATTGCGTGTGGCGTGAATTTCCCATCCGTGGTCAAGTCTGGGAGCTGTTACGGATGGGCAGTTCACCCCCATCCCCTCATTAACTCATGAGGAGCCACCCCACCTACCTATCTGATGGGAAATCCATTCTAGGGTCAAAGAGCTGCTTTGATCTTTGAGCAAGTAAAAACCAGTACGATACTGGCCTGGTGGAAGTTAGAGCAACCATTCTAGGTCCCTTCCACCACCTCTCATTATCCATTGTGGTCTCTTTTAGCACATCCCCCAGCAGTCATGCAACACATAATCATAACATAATTTACATTCATCAACCTTCTATACAAAGGTCCGTCAAATCAAACATTCACACATTTTGTGTTTTCCATAGTTCTTGGCCAATATAGTTATTTTTACAGACTGAGGGCAACAGGGTGTTACAATTCCTTCCCCCTTAAAGAAAAATCATCCTCGATGTTCTATCTATCAATATGACGTGTATGTACAGAAGTAAACAAAATCGGATATGCATGTTTCATGGCATCTTCCATTTCCCATGTAGCCTCATCTGGGACAAAATGTTTCCACACACCTTGACCTGTGCAATGGTTCGGTTCCTGAGTGGGGTTTCCTTTTTGTCAAGTATGCATTAAGGTTCTGGCAGGTATTATCCCTCTGGTTCCACCTGGATCACAGACCAGACAATTATATGATTAGAATCGTGTACATATTTCTTCAATAATGAAACATGGAAAACATTATGTGTTTTTGCTGTGGGAGGAAGTGCTAGCCTATAGGCTACAGGTCCCACTCTATATAGAACTTCAAAGGGTCCACAATACTGAGGTGCCAACTTGGCACAAGCTTCCATCCTCAGGGAACTCTTCTTGGGCCTAACTCTGAGATATACGTGGTCTCCCGTCTTGAATTCTCTTGGAGTTCTCTTTCGTTCGGCGTAACTTTTCTGTCTGTTCTAAGCGACCTTCAGATTCTATTTTATCTGAATCACTTGTTGTTCCATTTCTTTCAGCATGTCAGGTCCAATAGTAATTATGTTTACGAGATTACTCTAATTGACTGGAGTGTTGCATGGTCTACCATAGAGGACTTTGAAGGGACTCGTCTTCAGGGATTCTTGGTAACCGTTGTTGTAGGCGAATTCCACCAGTGGCAGGTAATCTTCCCACTTCTTGGGTTGATGCATTACATGCATTCTTAGCATGTCTTCCAATATTTGGTTCACTCTTTCCATCTGTCCATCGGTTTGAGGATGATAGGTTGTGATAAATAGTAATTTGGTCTCCAGACCAACCATCAAGGATTTCCAAAAGTTGGAAGTAAATTTCGTGTCTCTGTCAGACATGATCTCTTTAGGCATACCATGTAGTCTGAATATCTCCTTCATGAATATGTTGGTGATATCTATTGCCTTGCAAGTCGATTTGACGGGGATAAAATGGGCGGACTTGCTCAATTTATCCACCACTACCATGATGGTGTCATTTTGTTTGGTCGATGTTGGTAATCCGGTGATGAAGTCCATGGAAATGGTTTCCCACTTCCATTCCGGTATTGGTAAACGTTGTAATAATCATGCCGGGTGTCGGTGTTCTACTTTAACTTGTTGGCATTCTAAGCACTTAGATAAATAGTTAGCTATGTCTTTCTTTAACCCAAGCCAATAGAATTGTTTTCTAGTGGTTGTGAACATCTTTTGATATCCTGGGTGACCAATATATGGTCTTTAATGTAGTTCATCCATTATGAACCTCTTCAAGTCGTCACAATCTGGAATATACAATCTGTTTATGTAAGTTAGCAGACCTCCATCTATCATCTGGTAGCCTTCATACTTTATTCCT
>JZKD02S0714395.1:80611-117918 GCA_000966675.3 Picea glauca | reverse complement strand
ATATTTTGTTGACATAAAATAGAATTATATTTCAACCCAGACACAGCCAAATCCTCAGAAATAAAAAATCTATCTAATCTCTTTGCTATATAATCCTGCCCCCTTCTACCCTTCCTCCAAGTAGGAAGTGGTTTGAAAGGTTCTACATCCACCAGGCCCTCTTCCTGAATCAACTAACTAAAATTTGTATGTAATGGGTCTGATTTGGCACGTACACCCCAAATTTCTCTGCTCGATGTGGTAAAATTTAAATCCCCCCCAAGATTAAGGAGTGGTCCTTTAGTAGACCATCCCTTTTTATATTCTCCCAGAAGACCTCTCTGTCTAAATATGGACCATAACAGTTTATTAGCTTCAATCTTTTATCCAAACCCTTTACGTAGCCTTCTAACAAAATCCCTGCAGGAGTCAAATATGCAGTGAAATCTATTTTTTTTTTATTCCAAGCCGATAAAAGACCCCCAAAGTGACCTAAAGAATCCACACCACTCAAGTACCAGTTAGGTAACAAATTATTAAATATCCCCCCTAGCCTTTGTAGCAGTTACCATAGTCTCCTGAATAAATAATACATCCAGAGAAGTTTGTTCTAAGAATCTTTTCAAAGCTAAAAACTTAGTGTTTCCCCCCACCCCCCTAATATTCAATGAGGACACTATAATTTTTTAACTCTGGCCAGGAATTTTGGTGCTCTAAGCACCCTTGGCCCCACCATCTAGGAGGTGCCATAAGTAATCTCAATTTCCTTCATGTTCCCTAATCTTCGTGCACTTCTGGTTTTCATGGGAGAAAAATCTTTCTCCAGGCCTCCTGAATGGCCCCTTTCAAAAAAGAGGTCTCCCCAACTTTATTAGAAACAATACTTGTTAGAATATAATGGATGTACTCATTTTACCATCGACAATATCACTATTGTCACCCAAGCATAAGATGAATCCACCCTCCGAGCACCTTAACCTTGACAAAGAATCACTTCAGAAGCAAACCCTAGGCTAGATAGCCAAACAAAGGGTAGTGCACCTTTCCCCAAGGATAGCACACCAAACAAGAGCTGATGAGATAGTCCAAACCATAACCAAGAGATATTCCAAGCCAAAATGAAATTTGCTTGCTGCAGCAGCTGCAACGACAACTCTCCTCCGGACTTGTGCACAAAACTGCCCAACTGCAATGCGCACAAGTGTGATCTGCAGTTCTGAGAATATTGGCCAGAATGAAGACTGGCCTCCTATATTTATACTAAATCTGGCAGACTGCCAGGGCCGACTTCTCATTCCGGGTACTAATTCTTTAGTATATAGTATTTCTTCTAGCCGAATTCTTCTCTTGGAGGCTAATAACCTAATACAAGTTATCCTCTTGAGTCGACTTGTCTTCTAGGGTTATTAGACAACTCATTAGGGTTTCTTCTTTCTTTCTAAAATATTCTATTCTCGTCAGGTTTACACGTGGAGGTAAATACCTCCCGCAACTACCATAATATCAACACTCCCTCCTAGCTATGGAGGTATCGAAGATAATGGTCTTGAGCACAAACATACCATTCGCCTGATAGCATCAACATGGTCGTATAGACTATCTCATGACTAGATCATGAGCACCATCATCACTATCAGTGTCATCGGTTGCATCATCTCTCGAAACGATACTCCATCTGAGTAATCAGACATGATGCTAGATAAGTCACTCACTTCACAGAGTGACATAAGAACCATTCTTCTAATATGGGCATATGTACTGGAAGAATAAATTTCCTAGATCATTTTTCGTCTGGGAAATCTCTGTCCATTTGATCATCCATCTAGTTGATTAAACATTTTTCAACACTATTGATATTCTTCAAGGCAATCAGAACAAAGTCATTCAATAGAACATAACTGTGTCTATCCATAGTAATACACAACTAGAATCTAGTGGTACACTACCACACCAAGTATCACACAGATACTTGATCAATGACATATAATCATAATCAGTGGAACACATCCACCACAGTAGCATGCATCTACTGTCCAGAGACATACAGTCTCCATAACAATCATCTGATATCAACCTGCATAGAGAGCATTGTTATGTTATAAACTGAATCATCTGGGCCATTCTTCCACTCACATCTGTGAGATCTGGAAGAGCATATGACCTCAGAAGGTCAAACATCAATGATGAGCTATTTGGACTACTCTTCTTAAACAAGGAAGAATAACTATCATGATTTCTAAGCCTGGACCATTCCCCACCCTGGGCCATTCCTCCAACACTAAATAAAGTGCAACCTGGAGAGAATGAGTTTGCCCTAAGGAATGTCTATCCTTGATTGTTGAACCTGGACCATTCCCCACCTTGGTCCATCCCTCCAACACTAAACAAGGTGAAACCTGGAGAGAATGAATCTACCCTAAGGAATGACTGTCCAAACTATTTCTTAAGGAAATGATTGTCCTGCACCAACCTCGAAAAATGGACCATTCCCCATGTTAACCACAATGGGAAATCGTTGTCTGGCGAGGTGGGCCAGTCTTGTTGAGTAACCCTCAAGAAGAGAGACTGCCCTAGACCATTCCCCATGTTAACCACAATGGGAAATTGTTGTCTATGGTACATCAACAATCCATTGAACCATTTTCATTATGAAAATGACCATTCGATTTGGACCATTTTCCAAACTGGAAAATGTTGGTCCGTCAGAAATCTCAAACCACTTTCTGAATCTGGAAAGGAATTGCTTATCCTGGACCATTTTTCGAACTGAAAAATGAATTTACATCAATGAATAACACATCAGTGCTCCCTCCCAACCTAGGAGTCATCTCTTCCTTCTTCAATAAGGAAGTCATCTCTTCCTTCTTCAATAAGGAAGTCATCTCTATGAGCTCCATATTGAGTATGCAAACTCTTTCATCTTGGACAGAAGATTTACCAAAATGTCTTCTTATCTACTCATTTGTGGAGATATATATTGGAGAACCACTTTCTCCTTTCTGGACTTCATCACGAAGAATGTAATGCTTGATCTCAAATGTACTTCGGTCTGGAACACTGGTTTTCTCTGAAGGGTTCATATAGCTCTGATAAATAAAGTATATAATTGTTGGATTCCTCTTTGGTTCCTTCTAGCTCACAACATTGTGGCAAGTGTCAAACTGGAACATATCCATGTGGCACTTCTTCTGTCATCATGAGATCTTTGTCATGGATTTGCAATCCATCATCCTGATCTTCTGAGTAATCATTCTGATACAATATCTTTGTTATAGAAAATCTTCACCATGCTTCTACTATGCATTGGAGTTTCTCCACCAAGTTATCTTCCTCCATCTGCATACAAAGTCTTGAGGTTTCTCTGCATACGCTCTTTGTTCAATTGCTTTGGAGAACAATCTTTGCATTCATCTGATGTAGAACTCCAACCCATGGATATTGCAGATGATATAATGACTCATGTAGAGGTATGTCTGGTTTACTGGAACAAGTAATCATCATAGTCTTCTTCCTCCATCTAGGAGAACCTCTACTTCTAGATCTTTCAATGCTTGCATTCATATACAATGTTCTTCATCACATCTTTCAGTTCCTTTGCTTGATTACTTTTAGTGAGTTCATATCAGGCTGGTAATCTTGTGATTCTCGATACAATGACTGGTTTTTCTAGCTTCTCTTTCTTTCTTGGAATATTCATGTTCTTCCTCATGTTTTTCTTTAGCTCTTAGGTCCATGGAGTTTCTTATAGATTCCATGCCCTAAAGATTCCACTTCTTCCTTTCATTATAGGATCACGAATGTGGATGGACAACCAAAGATACTTTAAGGCTTCTCTTCAAAGAAGACTTCTTTTAAGGTTGAACTGAACGTGTACTACCTTTCATGGTTGTTACCCCGGATATATACTTCATCATATTCAATGGATCATAGGATTAGCTCCCTCCTAATCCTTGCTTCATGTATGAGTGCATGTTTTTCTTTTGGAAATATATAATCGGCCCCCTCCATCTAACAGAGTCCACGCTTTCGTCTGCATCCTTATTGTCTTCTACAAAGTGTCATAAGTCTTTCTCCAATTTCCTCTTGATTGTTGACTTCTTTCTGTCTTTGCTTCTTTTAAGTTTCTTCAAGATTGATTTTGATTTCAGCTTAACTTGTAATAACTTCCACATGATTTGTTTGATGTATTTCATCCTTTCATGTGTATTATTTGACTTGTATAATGATAGCAATCCTTATCTTGTTTGTTCTTCCATAGGTATAGTTTTTCTTGGAACATATTATCTTCTAAGAGATAGATATACAAGATATGTACAGAGACTATGCAAACAAGATATGTACAAGAACTAAGAAGAGTATTGTTACCTTGTCTTTAGAAGAAGAAGTTTTTTTTATCCTGCTTGGTCTTCTTTGTAGGTTCCTTTTCTTCGACAATTGATGCTTCGTGTGTCCCCTTCCTTTTCTTTAGCTTGGGACAATGATTCTTGTAGTGACCGTAATTTCGATAGTTGAAGCATTGTATTTCTGACATGTCTTATTCTTGATTTGGCTTCTTCCTTGAACCAAACTTCCTTTTGTTCCTGAAATTATTGAATCTTGTTGTAAAGGCTTGATCATCGTACTTATTTTGGGGTTTCTCTTTTGCACTGATCCTTGATTCTTCTTGAGCATCGCAAGTCCAAAGTTCTTCAAATGTAGAATACTCCTTCCTTGTGTTCATGCTTGCGACAAATGCATCCCATGTCTTGGGAAGACCATTGAGTACTATGTTTACTAATTCCTTCTCTGAAATGATCTCTTCAATAGCTTGTAGTTGATCTCTTAATTGGAAGATTCTCACAAAGTATGATGTTATGATGTCATCATCATTCATCTTCATGTCATGGGGCTCATTCTTCAAACTCATTACTTGTCCAATGTTTCTGACTGAGAAGAGGTTTGTTAGGGAATCGTACATCTTCTTCGATGAGTCAAGATGGGAGATGTAGGATATCAAGTGGTATTTTATAGAGTCCACTATGATACTCATGGCATTGATGTCATCGTCTTTGAACTTTTCCATAACTACAAAGTTCTGCGGTTCTTTCTATTTTCCTTCTTCAAACTCTGTTTCACAATCTTTCCTTTCATGATATCTAGTAATTTATTCTTGGCAAGGATGAGGTCAATCCTTGTCTTCCACGCTCTGAAGTTAGAATCTCCATCTAACTTGTTTTTTGACTTCATAGAGTAATTCATGGCTGCTTTGACTTGGTCAACCCTAAATTTGACCAAAAACTCAAACTTGACATCTTGGCTTGCTGAGAGTACCAAGAGATGCGCTAGGCTAGGGCGCACTGGTCTATCTAGAAATTAGTTCAATCCATTCACTTAAGGTGCCACAACGAGAGGATTAGGGTTTCTACAACTGCACCTGCTAATAACCCTAGCGACAGTGCTTTGGTGACTACTCCTGCTAGAAACCCTAGCAACAGTGGATCATCTGTTTGTAGAGAAGTTTTTATTTTTTTTTAAATGGACGAAAATGCTACACTCTCCAAGCTCTCTCCTATTGTTCCTGCAACTGAACTCTCCATACAATCAACTAGTGTTTCACTAGTAAAACCATCTTTTGTGGACAAACTTAAATCTGAACAGACTTCTATTTCGGGTGACCCCTCCTTCCAGCCCTCGAATGAAGTTTCCAGCTTTGAATTGCTAACTACACCAATCTCTAGCTCCCATAAAGAAGGGTCCAAATTAATTAAACCTGCCACTTCAATGTTTGTTTGTACACCCCCGTAGAGAAATTTTTTGGTTTTGATTTGACAGGAATCCCCCTCCCCTAGACTGGCTTCCTTCTAAGCCAACCTCACCTCTTGTGCCCTCAAAGATTCACTCCTTAACTTATGAACACTACTCGCCCGCAAATCGAGTGAACCCCCATCTTCGATATCTGCCTGCGCAATTAAATCCTTCCCTCGGTTCTTTACCCCCCCTTTCTTACACCCTACCTTAGAAATTGAATCAAGAAAGCTATCCAGATGTTCCTCCATCCCATCAATAACACTCCACCCCACCAAAAGCGATTGTGTAACACAGTCCCCCCCCCTCAATAACATATTTTGTCTCTTTGAATTTATAAAGGAGGATTGAGAATTCTTACCCAGAGATAGTTCACTCGTAAAAAACTCATGTTGCTTGTATCCGCACTTTAATTCTTGTGACTGGATCAACTCGAGTTCCTTGACCTCATTAGTCGCTTATGAACAGTCTCCATGCATTTCCTTCAACATTCTTTTGTAGCATCTCCTAAGGTGCCTTGTAGCTTTGCAGAGTGTACACCGAAATGACACCCCTTGATAATCAAGTTTATGGGTAAAAGTAACCCCCCTCCACTCCAACGCAATATCCGGAGATAATCCCTCAAACATGTCTACCTCCGCCAGGAATTTCCCCATGCGCCTATCATGACCTTCCATTAATCCAGGATCAACATACACAAATTTACCAATAGTATTCTGGATTTCCCTAAATGCCTCCCAATTCCAAATCGCCAGTGGACACCTGAGCATTAACACCCACAAATTCTTGTATCTTATCAGTTCCTTTTCGGGGTTAAATGCCACATGCCATCATTTGAGCATTAGACTCCCACCCTTCACAATCCATACTGAATTTAAAATTTGATTTGTGTCCTCCGTCGTTTTGTATAGGAAGCATTACCAACCCTTGTAGAGGATAAAAACCACTAGCTTGTAACCCAACACAGGACCCCACTGGTCCGCAACCCACCTATCTATCTCCTTCACTGACATGCTCCTATATCCAAATCTGTCGACTAACTCCCATACTGGAATATGTTTCTGCTTCCATCAGGCCAATATCTCGGCCTAGGGTTAGGTGCAATTTTGTTTTCTTCACTTTCCATAGTTTTATGGTCACTCGCGCCAGTAGGTCTCTCCTATTATGCTCACCATAAACCGACGCCTCTACAGATTCCTTATCTGCCCCCAACTCCCCTATCCTCAAATTCTTTTCTGGACCATTATCCTTTACAATCTTTTTCTATTCTGCGTTCTTTTTCCTAGTTCCTACTAGCTCCTCCCGTTTAGTTTCATCAGTAGCACTCCTACCAATACCCGTCCCCAAAGGCCCTTCAGCCCGACCTGTCTCCAATGCCCCTTCATGAAAATAACTTGGCAAAAAGGTCGGAAATTATTGTTTCTTGCACCCATTAACTAGAACCCTAGTTGCAGAATCATTAATGACCTCAGTAGATCTGTTGTCCTTTGTTGGGCTTAGTACCACGTCGTTTGATCGCTTCAAACCAATATCTGCCAAATCATTTTCAGAACATCCCTTCATCACATCCGCCAAGGCTAGATCTAGTCTTATCTACCTTAACTCCTCCCTATAGTCTTCATCCGATTTAAATATCACCTTCTGGCTCCACCACTCATCATCTTCCAAGTCACCCTCTAGTACCGACCCCTGTGTGTCCATCCCTCTTCTATCCTTTTACCTAACACCGCTAACTGTCTAGTAATAACACTCTTCCCAATATCTCACCATCTCAATAGATCAATCAAATCCCAGCTAAAGATAGCTGCACTTTTCTCTAGGTATGGCATAGAAAACTAGTAGGGATCTCTAGGTTTTCCATTTTCGCTAAGTCGTTCAGCCTGCCCTCAACTTCCATCTTTCCACTGCCCATCTACCCACGAAGTTCTCTACTACACTTTTTCTTATGGTATTATTTTGACTATTTTGACAGAGGAAAATATGTTATTCTTGGAGGCACCTATTGGATTTGTCTTCTCCCATACAAATACATCCTCCTATTTGAGGCAACTAGGAGACAAAATTACATTAAATTATTAGCATTCATTGTGATTTGTTTTCACATTAATTTCTTAAAGACTTGGTGTGATAGTATACTTAAATTTATGCCTAAAAGACAAACTTGTCAATGAATAAAAGCTCTACTCAAATTGAACTTGCAACATAGGACTCATACGTTTTTCTGTTAAATTACGCTGGAAAGGTTTCCATCGTACAACTCTCGTGATTTTTACATAACTGGAGAGAGTTATGCATGTTGAAAAAACAAATTGAACATTATATATATAGATATTACAATTTTATTTTAATACTAAATTCTTCAAATATTTAAAGAAATGAAATTTACTTCATAAATAAATATTTAATAAATGTATGTGTATATATAAACATATGATAACATCAACCCGACTAAATCTCTATATATCAACATATGATAACACCAAGATCAACTTTAGTAAGGATACAATATCTTCTTCATATTCGTATATATGTCAAGAGAGATGACATCAACTTCAACTTACTTTATTCAATATCTTCTTCATCTTTACTTTATTAGTCCCTGCCTCACTAGGGACTATAGCTTTCTGTCATGAGTCAAACTACTCTGACCTTTTATTACTTCATCATAAATTTTCCCAAACTTCCTAAGTTTTGTGAAACCTTTTATTAATTTACTGTAAATTTGCCAACATTTTCTAAGTTTTATGAAAACTTTATATTAATTGGATTTAATTTTAAATACAAAATTATTTTTTTATTAATCAAATTTTAAGAACCTAATTTTTGATCCGCTGAATGTTATGTGATGGGACTTTAATCCGATGGTGTATCTCATTTTTTTTCCTACATTGTCAGAGTTAGAAAATGATTTAAAAAAAAATTGGTTATTGGTTACTCTGTAGGTTCTAAATACACGATAATGAAGCTCTTACTACATGACAGTCGAAGCTCTACACGGCAATGAAGATCTTACTACATGATAGTCGAAGCTCCACCTTCCTACTTTGCTACCGCTTCCCCACCCCCCTACACAATATCTATGCAGTCGAAGCTCCGAATAAGAAATATTCGCAGCAGTAGAAGCTCTGACAGACTACAACTTCCAAAGAAAAAAACACATATATCAAACATTACAGGCACCGTGGAGGAAAGTATTAATTTTTTGAGAACCTCAAGTCTTTTGAAAATCCTGGTACTTCGTGTTCCATCCACTAATTGAATCCTGCTACGCTTTCACTACACACAACATAAATTGTTTCCATGCCACCTATTTTGTAATGGGAAGATTCTTATTTGGGTTCATTTATTTTGTTCTATACATGTGGCTATTGCAATAATTTTAGGCATTAACTTCGGGGGCTCTGGGGAAGGCAGTCTGTCCAAGGGATTCTCCATACTAGTGGTGATTTTCATTTGCGTCTACATATTGTCCTTTGGCTGATCATGGGGTCCTCTTGGATGGTTGGTTCCCAGCGAGATCTTCCCTCTGGAAATCCTTTTGGTCGGGCAGAGCATCACTGTGACTGTAAACCTTATTTTTGCGTTCGTCGTTGTCTAGACATTCCTTTCCATGCTTTGCCAAATGAAGTACGGGTTGTTTCTCTTTTTTGCAAGTGGAGTGGTGGTGATGACAGCTTTCGTTTGTTGGTTGTTCCCTGAGACAAAAAATGTGTCGATTGAGAAGATGGGCACTGTATGGAAGCAACACTGGTATTGGAAAAGATTCCAAGATGAAGACACTGCAACCACAAAAATACCACCGGCTGACCAAGTGCCATAGATACAATTTGACTTGAAATCTTGGCACAAAATTACAAACGTATGATAATATTCGGTGTGATTTATTCCCATTTTATAAAATGGGACTAGTTGACATCAAGATAATGGATTGAGATCAAATTTGGAACAAAATTGATTTTAGAATGGTTAAATATGATTTTTTTAAAATAAAAATTTGTAATAAAGTTGATTTTAGAATGGTTAAATGTGATTTTTTTAAAATAAAAAATGGTGTGTAGGCAGAGCTTATAGTATTCGTACTCTAGATATAACTAGCACATCTGGATGGCGAAGATCGAATCATACTCAACATCATCATCAGTTAATAATTTTTCAAAATAAAAAACACTTGTATCTTTCAATCATCTTTTGCATGTTTCCCTTGATTCACATGGAAACATACATATTTCCATAGTTTGCCTCGGGAAATGTGACACCTATCTTGAGAAACGTGTCATGTATTTAGGTGGTTTTTAGGCACATGCTTTTTGCCAATGGTTTTTCTATTTCCGGTTAAGGAAGTAGGGTTTTGGACTAATCCAGGTCATTGGTTAGGGTTTTGGATGCCACTGACTCCTATATGTATTTTGTATTGTAAACATTGTAACATAATGAATGAATATATAATATGTTAGTTTTCCCAGTTTTGGGTTTCCAGGGGAAAAATCTCTGTGTAATGTTTGTATTTGCCATTGTATTTTTTCTGTTCTTTTCTGAATATATGTTTGCAATAGATATTGTACAAGGTTAGAATTTACATTTGGTTTTAGAGCTTTATTGGCTTCAGGAGGACGCCTTTGTGGTCAAGGGTTTGGCTCGGGACCGTGATAAGCCTTGTTACAGTGGGAGATCTGCGATATTGTTTTTTCAGGTGAAAAGAAATGGCAAGCAATTCGAAGATGGAGATCAAGAAGTTTAATGGGAAAATTTTTGAGCTATGGAAGCTCAAGATGGAAGATCTGTTGGTGGACATAAATCAGTGGATTTTCAAGTATTTGCGTGGCACTGATAGCTATGGATTGTGCTACGAAGGAAGACCGGAATTGGACAGAGTGGTGGATATACATGGCTTTGTGGATGTAGACTGGGCTGGAGATCTAGATCGTAGGAGATCTGCAAGCGAGTATGTGTTTAACCTGTTTGGAGGAGCAATAAGTTGGATGAGCAAAAGACAGGCTATAGTGGCACTTTCAACTACATAAGCTGAATACATGGCAACCACTCATGCAAGTAATTAAGAAGTATGGTTACAAATATTGTGTTCAGGTATTGGTTTGGTACAACAAGCTGTAAGGATAGAGTGTGACAGTCAGAGTGCAATTTTTCTGGCGAAGAACCCTGCTTATCATTCAAAGACAAATCACATTGATGTTCAATATCACTTTGTGAGAGACATGATTGAAGAAAATAAAGTATCACTGATGAAGGTGGACACTTTGAAGAATGTTGTAGACTCATTAACAAAATCTGTGAGCACTGAGAAGTTCTCTTGGTGTAGAGGATCCATGGGCATTGCTTCCCTGGATTGTTGACTATGTAATCATGTAACCCCCTGTATGCAAAGAAAACAACAAGTGGGAGAATGTTGGGTATGTGTTATATTCTTTGCACGAGTAGTAGCGTCTGAGCGTATGCACTGGGCGCAGAGCCCCCTGCGTGGGGGTTCGGGGGAAATGCCCCTGAATTTTTTTTTTCTGCCTTGGGAAATGTGACACCTACCTCGAAAAACATGTCATGTATTTAGGTGGTTTTTCGGCACATGGTTTTTTTCGATGGTTTTTCTATTTCCGGTTAAGGAATTAGGGTTTTCGACTAATCCAAGTCATTGGGTTAGGGTTTTGGATGCCGCTAGCCCCTATATGTATTTTGTATTGTAAACATTGTAACAATGAATGAATATAGAATATGTTGGTTTTCTTGGTTCTGGGCTTCTAGGGGAAAAATCTCTATGTAATGTTTGTATTTTCCATTGTATCTTTTTTGTTCTTTTCTGAATATCTGTTTGCAGTAGATATTGTACAAGGTTAGAGTTTACACAAGTGTGGGATAAGGTGATCCTTCACCCCATCTAGAATAATCCTTTGAGCTCTAGACTCCTTGACCTCATGAAAATCCAAAGCAACAAGATCTGTTGCAGAAACCACAACAACAAAACTGACATAGTTCTAAATCTTGTTTTCCTTGAGAACAACTGACATTCAGACATTCCATTGCAAATAGTTGGAAATTCCATCCAACCGATCCTCAAATATAATACATGCATCCATATTCCCTGTCACAGATCAAGGAAAACAATCACAAATTTCCCTCCTTCAACCGTGCCCAAAAATCTCACTTCTCATTGTCACTCAGAGCCCAAGCTCTGATGCCATATAAATTTTAATGACAAAAAATCAGCAAGTTAATATTTTGTCATACACTTAACAACCTAGAGATAATTGTCTTGCATGAACTCTGAAATGTCTAAAACCCACATTTATAAATTTCCATAAGCAGAAATACACATTGCTAAGTAATCATGCAGCATAAATAAACATAATGAACATTGTTCAATCACCCATGAATTACTCAAAAAATTAGGCAATTGTCAGGGAAAACCCTAATGCCTGGAAACTCAATGAGAGAGAGAGATTATATTATTTAGCTTCAATAAAGTACATAACAACATCAGTAATACTTTTCCATCCAAGATAAAAACCACTTACAACACAAAATCTATCCCACCAAAATCTGCCTCGATTTTCGTTCCAAGTCTGTAATGCTACACGACCGACCCAAAACATTTTCACCTCAAAATTCATGCAAAAAACCTGATGTATACTCTGTTCTATACAACCCAACAGTAGCAAAACCATCCTCGAAAATTGTGCCTATCCTACCTTGATTTCCGTGCCCTTTTCCTCTTGCTATATGGATTGTATGGATCCGTACAGTACGACCTCCAACAACAAAAAATCAACCTGGCACTCAAACAAAAATTCCTCCTTGGGATGTGTGCCCTAGCTTTCTTGGAGAAAATCCCCTTCTTGTTTCCCTCTGTTGGCATAGGGACAGACCCAGGGTTCAATGCTTCAACAACGCACCAACAAAACCCTAAGTACTGGCCCTTTTGGCAACACTTGTGAAGCAGATGAAGTCTCACCCGAGGTAGAGGCATGGTTGGTTGCAGGACTCAGATGTATACAACCTAGCTAGGACACAGATCTGTGATTAAAATACCTTAACAGAGCACTTAGAAGTTAACATTCATCAACATTTAACCCTTACTCACATCATAGATTCAAACCCTAATTACATAACAATGCAATATTCAACCAGATCTAGCACTTCCAAGCACTTAGCACATAGAAAGAGATCAGATCTAGCATTCGTTCACATTACTAAGCACTAAACTATTATTTCAGATGCATCTAACATATATCATTGTAATAAGCATACATCACATCAATAACATAACAACTATAATGAAAAAAAAACCACTACACATGATATGCATGGTTCACCCCAGCGTGGGGCTACATCCACCAACTCTTCTCTTTTTTATTATCTTTGCTCAATATTCTGAAATCACATAGCAATAGGAACGCACTCCACATAGGACAAGAGATCTGCACGCACCTCGTCAGATCTTCCTTTCCCGAGCTAGGTTTAAACACAAAGCCTTCTTACAATCTGCACACAAGCTTCTTAAAATCACTTGCACTTAGCTTTGCAAGTTCTTAACACACAGTAAGTACAAAGCCTTTGCAATCACATAGATCAAACTCTAGCACTTAGCATATTGGCCTCATTACCCTTAGCACCCCCTTACTTACATCACCTAACTTTCTATTTATACATTACAAAATGGGCCTAAACATGGGTAAACCCATGGGCTGACATCCCATACCCATTACATAAACCCTAAACCCAAAAATTCCCTAAGAAGGGGTCGATATCCAGCGATCTCCGCTTCGCCTTGCGCTCTGCCTTCGACCAGCTTGTAGAAGTCCCAAAATTGGTCAAACGTGATCCAAGTTCATCAAAACTTGGTCAAGGGACAACACCCTCTTTCATCTCCCAAGCTTACTCGAAAAGATCTCAACCTCCTTCTCTCATTGTGTCTTGCACACTACTCAATGCATTCTTTTATAAATATGAAAATGACATTTTCCCTCCGAAGTGTCTTTTCACCTTCCCCAAACCTAAATCCAAAGGACAAGATATAATCTTGCCTTTGCAAGATCAAGGGTCATGATTCATTCCCTCTAAAATGAATCACTTAAAATATTAAAGTACATTTTACTTTATTATATATGTGCACTTTATGAAATAAAGTCACTTTAAAATTAGAAGGTACACTTTATTAAAAAAAAAAATCACTTTAATAAAAGAACCACTTTACAACTTTATAAAAATCCATTACAAAGTTAAGTGCCTAGTAGTGTCAATATAAGGTAACATCTGCATACAAGACAAAACATGTGGAGTACCTCCCAAGATAAAAAAAAACTAACACATGTTATAAATGGTGTATTCTTTAGTCATAGCCATTCTTGGCTCCACATTGACTAAAACCATCCCAACTTGACAAAATGAGTCACACATGGGATTTTTGATGTCATGTATATCAATAATAACCAACATATTAAAATTAAACTTCAAACTTCAAAACTTTACACATTCAAACCTCCATGGATTACTAGTTGTTACAAAACACGGGGTTATGCCCTTTTCTTATTAAATACATTTAAACATACCAACAAGTTAGAGTGTCGGTTAGGCTTCGGTTTCTTTCCCTTACATTGTAGAAAAGAGTCTTTTTCATTTTCTTCTAGTAAGATATTTCACTTATTTTTTATGACTAGTATACCCCCTAAGTGGAGGAAAGGGAACACCAAAGTGAATTTGAATAGTTACGTTACTCAAAGAAAAGAGGTGTTTTTTTCAGTGGTCCATGAATAACCAATAGAGGATCCATTTACTAGGAAATAGGAGGAGAGAGGTGGAGTCAATGGTGGAAACAAAAGAAAGAAGAGATAGAGGGTATGGAAAGGTGAGAGTGCATTGCTTACAATCCATCATTTTCTTATAATCCCGGACTACTAAACTAAATATGAGGGATAACCTATATTGTTCCTCCTACAACAAGTCAATTCATTGGCACTCAAAATGCATTCAAAACATAATGAATGGAACTTGGACCATAGTAGTACTATAAAAATATAATGAAGAATGTTCTTTATGTTGAATTTAGATGGAATATTTTCCACAAAGATATTTTTTGGGGGCATTTGGCCTACACCACACCTAAGTACCATGAAACATAAATGATTTTTTTATTGAACTTTTGGATTTGTTTTGTCAGAAGTTTGAATGTCAAGAACACATTAATATTGGTATTTATATGAATATTTTGTACATCCTCATTGCAATCACTTTCTCCTTTTCCAAAGTTAATGGATGCTCTCAGTGGTCAAATGACCTTTAATCCAGTGTCTCTTGCAACTCTTAGGTGAAGTGCTTGATACAATATGGGTTTTTGATCGATGAGATTGAATAGTTGTTGGTGTTTCAAGGGCTCACAAACTTTGACCAAAAATAATGATTGACGTCAATGGATTGTAGATCAATTGTTGTTGATCCTTCCATAGAGACTCCTTTGATCATCTTTTAAATGCTAATTGTGGCCATCCTTGTTGTAACCTTGTCGAGGCCTAAAGGTAATCCCTCCTGTCATTGTCTTGCTGTGGATTATTTGGTGGCTCTACCATCAATGCATGTTCTGGATAATCTGCATTGCTCTCATGAGATACAACATGTGCACAACTACAGGTCCATACTTTATCATGTTTGTTAGTGTTGCAAAAGAAATCTCCTCTTAGAAATTGATAAAAAAGGTTATTTTTTAATCCATTTAGATTGCATAAGTATGAAAAAGAAGGAATCCCTTGATTTCCATCACTTAGAGAAACCTGAACCACCATCATGAGGTTAATGGCCTCTGAAAGGAAGGTAAAATCGCAATATCATGTAGAATTAAGTAGGATATTGATTAATGATTTGGGTGTATAGTAGAATATTTTATTTTATCGTTTTGACTAAGGACTTGTATCAAAAAAAAATGTTGATTTTGATTTCTTCATGATACCTGTATTGCACAATTCTATACATGATTCCATGGGTTGAATTTTTGTGTGGTTACCATGTTAAACACCTTATTTTGGCGCTTTGGTTAAGGACCCATATCCACGGGTAAGTCTAGTTCACCAATGTACCTCATTCTCACTGGGAAACTTCCAAGGATTAATGTTGCTTGAAATATCATTGATACCATCTTGTTGGAGCTTTAGCGCCTTCACTTCCCATTTCCTTCATTCGTTTCAAAATCATAATATCAATTTCATCAGGGTTAAAAACATTGGCCTCTCCATCTTGAATCTAGACTTGAATATAAGGCTTCACATCTTTGTTCACAATCTTGTGTGGTACCATTTTCATATCCCTTTGAACCTCTATGTCTTCAAAAAAATATGAATCAAACTTTTTATATTTAATTGCCATCATTAACTGAAATTTGGACAAGGCAGAATTCAAATCCAAATCTAGCCCCAACCAACCCATTGCTCTACCACATTTCTTACATGCTTATTTCATCATTGGCACCCTTGTGGGTTAAATATCAATTTAAATAATTTAAATACTTTCTTTTTGCAACTACTTTATTATTTAAATAATTTCTCTTTGCAACCAATTTGACTACTTTATTATTTAAATAATTTATCTTTACTCCCAGCTTCTTGTTGCAGCTAACTTTTCTATAATTAGTCAATTTATAACTTATTTTCCCTTAACTAACTTCTTGTTCACTTAGCCACTTTGTCCACTTAACCACTTTGTCCACAAATAGTAAACTCTCCAATTATAGTTGCAACTAATTTATTTTTTAATTGTTTTATTGTTGCAACCACTTAACCCATGACTAACCATTTTGACTGGTCAACTTCTTCTCGAAGCTTCTAGAATAATTTGGCATATTTGACCTTCTAGAGGCCTTTAGGTAACTCATGAGGGTTCTCCAACTTCACATGGCCATAACTCTCTAATCGTGAGGAATTATGTGATGTTCCACATATCATCGAAAATGGCATGACATATATTATCCATATGGGATAGTTTCTCCTACAAATTCATTGATATTCATTACATTATTCCTTAATCAAACTTGGGTTCCCTAACCAGATTGTTGGACTACCTAACCATTTGGACTTCACAAAGCATCTTCCTGTGAGGGATTTCAACATAAGGGGACCACTTTGAAAAAATTATCCAAGAGCGTCTTCTCGTGAGGGATTTCACCATAAGGGGACCACTTTGGATTTTATCCATTTGGTTATTCCTATCAAACATGACAACACAACAATGACCAACCTTTACATCATCCTGTCTATACATCAATCCATGATAATACATCACTATGACACCACTTGACATATTTGACATCAATTACATCTATGAAAACATAGGACATCAATCAATACATCAATGATACTATGACAAGACATCAATTCTTTGACATCAATTATTTCACATCAATGACAACATAATGCAACATCACCTTGTTGTTTTTTTATCGTCCTTATTATTGTTTTCCTTCCTTGTTGTTTTTTATCGTCCTTATTATTGTTTTCCTTCCTTGTTGTTTTTTATCGTCCTTATTATTGTTTTTTTGCCTTGTTGTTTTTTTATCATCCTTATTATTGTTTTCATTAACATTGTTTCATCTCAAAATTTGAACAATATGAATAGAGAAAGTCATTTGTATGCACGTGCGCGCACACACACACACACACCCACACACACTCCATGGATAGCTTAAGCCTTATGACTCTTCACACTCATTCATCTTGGCATAATACTTTGTGATTACCAAAACTAAGTACCTATAATATTGATGTGATAAGTTCATGCCTAGAACCTTACAAATGTGCAATGTTTCAGGCAGAAACCTGCCACTTTAGGATTCTAGCCAAGTTTTTATGTCATTTTCGAGGGGTGCTTAGCACTCCCCTTTTGCAACATTCCTTACTTATTTCTCATACTATCTCATTTCAATCCAAAGATTATGCAGATATAAGGATAAAACGATGTCAATCAGATTATAGTTTTTCATTCATGTAGAAGTTGTATGACATTACAACATCTCATTAAGTTACCATGTAGAATTAAATTCTACGACATATGGAAGTCTTAGATACATAATTCATAGAAAATGAAGGACATATGGTAGCCTTAGATATGCCATTAACATAGGATGAAATATTGTAGAGTAGGCTTCAAGTTTGAAACATTCCATGCACATCTAAGCATCATCTACCCTTCGTAAAAAAAACATTAAATTTTTCTCCATTAAAAAAATAAAAAATTTACAAATAATCCTTGAAGAATGAAATGACATTCATTTTCAAACTTTGTAAATAAAGGTTATTTCAATATTTTTTTTTATTGTTTTTACAAGAACTAGGAAATATATATTAAAAAGTGTGGATAAATACATTTTTTAACAAAAAAAGGGCCATTAGAGGCCTTCGAAAAGTAAAGACTTTGAGTTGTGGAGATATTGGAACAAAATTGGTGTTCATAGAGTTTCCTCCTTCCCTATCTCTACTGCATTGATTGTATTTCGCAGAATACAATCTATAAAAAACTCTTTTGATATATATTGAAAAACAAAACATGGCAACTGAATTTTAAAAGGGACTCAACTACTCGATTCCATTTTGATCTATGAATGGTGTTGTTTCTCCCGAATTGCATCTAGATGGGGCTCGTTGAGGTCCAAAATTTGCTTTGTTGTGACTGAGTTTACACTTTTGGATGCTCCCCAATTGCTTTTTGGATTGCTTGGTTGTTGTTGTGCTCATTCAAGCTGATTCAAACGACACTGCATTATTGCCATACTGCTACGTTCCTCCTTGATATGACTCCTCTAGGCATATATTTCATCTTGAATCCTTTCAATCAGGTGCTTATGTTGAGAGAGGGTTTCAAGTTCAAATGTTAGAGTGGAGCTAAGATATCCCATCTGAATTCGCGTCCTTTGGCAACGCATGCATTCTTCCTTGGGATCCAGTTGACCAGAACCAGGAAAAAGGCCCTTGACACCTTGCATATCTACATGTGCTTAAGTGCTTTCATTCCTCTGAGAATTGTACAATCTGCTAAGGGGGCCGCAAGGTTGCGATGAATTTGGAGTTTTGTGTAATGGAGACAGATAAAAAAACAACAGAATCCACTGGATTAAGTTCTGAGATGAGCAAAGACGACAAATAGGGTGTGGTATAGGGTGGTTCAAATCCAAATGGGGAGGAGCCCTGAGGCACTAGAAGGAGATCAACAGAGTCAACTGATGCCACTGGTTTAAGTTTTGGCCGAAGAGAAAACAAGGCAGAGGGCGTGGATATGAGCGATTCAAGGAGAAGCGAGGGGGATGCTAGAGGCTCTAGAGGGAGAAAAATTGAAATACAAATGTTATGGAGCGTCCTAAGAAGAAAGGTCATCGAAAATGGCTTACCAAAACCACATAAAGGCTTTTCCCCTACAAGGACAAGTACTAGCCGAAATTCCCCCATGTTACGATTAATTTTGAGTTCGTGCCAAACAAAAAGGTTGCAAAATCTACTTGATGCAATGTACTTGAGACCTTCATGTCCCCGGGCTTAGGTCTGAACCTGGTGTCACCTTGACAAAATACTTGTGTATTTAAGCTGTCACACACACGATCCATCTTCGTCAGAGCCTTCATTCCTTGTATTCCCACGAGCTCGAAGGGACAGAATGACTAGCCACCTGAAACCATGATAGAGCCATCACCTAAGTTCTTATTCGCAGCTGCATGATGACCGATGAGACGTTCCACCATCTACTCCACCCTCCCCCATTGTCGTTGGCCTGCTCTACATGCCTGATCCACCTGTCCTCTGTTACACTGGCATTCATGTGCTTGGTCCACCTGTCCTTGTTTGCACTGGAGCTCTAATAAGCACCACCACCAACCTTTGCGCATTGGCTCCTGGTCATGTGACACATTAGGTTAAGGAGGCTAAGGCTTCAACACCCTCCATGCCTAAGGTTCTAGGCGATTTCCCAATGGCTTCATTCGCCAAATTATTTTTTTCCTTGTTATGTTCTCTTAGTGTGTGAAAGAATGTTGGCTTGAGGGTCTTCAAGTTGACTCGTATTCAATCAATTATTCATTTTAGGCTTAAATTTTTTGGGTTTGTCCCTTGAACCATCATCCTTATAAAAGTTTTGGAGTCTTCTAGAACATTCAGATTGACAATTTGGTGGTTCTTTTCTTTTTGGAGGCCTTTGAGTAAGGCATAAGCCTCTGCTTTATTGTTGGTGTCTTTCCCAATATTCCAATAGTATTTTAAAATTATTTTTTCTCTAAGCTCGTAGAGGACACCCCCCGCACCTGCCTCCCCTGGGTTCCCTTTGAAGCACCATCAAAACAAAGTGTATGATCCCGTTGCTTTTGGATCCAATCATCTATATTATGGAGAGTATAAAGCTGACAACATGATCTTTGCACTGAGTGTGAATTCTTACCAGACTGAAGGTTAAAACTTGTGATCCAGTCCTTCTTTGGAGTACTCCAATTGGACGAATCTTCTATATTCAAAGATTTAATGTTCATTACTTCTAAGAGTATCATTTTGGCCTTGCAAGCAACACTTTGGGGAGGGGATATTTTTCCCTTGAAGATTTGTTTGTTTCTTACTAGCCAGATCTGGCAACATATGAACTTGCGGAGAGCCCTCCATAATCTCTTTAAGATTGGTTTTTCTCGGAAGGAGCCCTAATATAACTTTTCCCAATTCCCCAGGCTACGATTTAGAGAGGGCCATCTTATTTTCCGTGTTAGATCTCCAGAAGCCACGTTCCACACTGTTGTCAAAAAGGAGTAATCCCATAATAGGTGTTGAATGATATCTTGACTAGTTTGGAAAAGGGGGCAGATGAAGGGCCCATGAAAACCTCTTTTCATTAGATTTTCACTCGTTAGAATTTTTCCATGAGCTAGGGACCAAATAAAGATGTTTATTTTAGGTAGAGAATATTGGCTCTAAACATTTTTCCATTTTGTTGAGTTCTGAAGCACCCTTAAAGAGAATAGGAGTGTGTTGTATCCTTCTTTTACTGAGTATACATTTGTTCCCCAACCACACCTGTCTGGAATATCTCTGAGAATAAGTGCTTCTCCTTTAAGGGTTGAGAATAGAATTTGATCTTGGTTGGACATGTGAGCAGGAACACCGCACAAGATCCACTCCTTCCAACTGCCATTTTCGTTCCAAGTTGAGATGTCAAAGAGAGTGTTTTTATGTTCGACTATCAACCATCTTTTCAGATCATTGAGTTCTGCCTCACAGAAGATGATATCCACTCCCAGTATCAAGTCTTGCCAAAGATTGATCAATTTTCCATTTCTCAGAATCCACAATAGATGTTCCTTGAAGAAAGGAATATCAACTCTTGATAGTTTTCAGATTTGCGATCCAGGTTGGGGATCACGCGTGTTATCCATGCATCTTTTTCTTCCTCCCAGCCTATATTTTTTTATTATAACAATTTTCCACCAATCCTTTTTTCTCGTCACTATCCTCAAAAGAAGCTTGGCTCCCATTGCTATTTTTTCCACTTTGGGATCTCTGATTCCGAGTCCCCCACTTATTTTGGGTAGGAATAGTGTGTCCCAATTCACTAGGTGAAATTTTTTGGAGTTGTATTTTCCCCATTGCCACATAAATTTGTGAATGATCCGAGCCATGTCTTTCAGAACTCCCTTTGGAGCCAGGAGGGAAGAGAATTGATAGAGGGGCAGAATAGATAATATTATTTTTATCAGGATCACCCTCCCCGTTGGATTGAGCCACCTTGATCCCCAAGACTCCATCTTTTCCTTGACTTTTTTTAGAGAGAGTTTCCAATATTCACCAGGGAGTGATTTTAAGCACAGAGGTAGTCCAAGATATTTGAAAATTTTCTAGTCCAATCAGATGCCAAAGCCCAGAATTTGAGAGATCCGTGCTTTGATAATAGCTGAGACCTTCCATACACAAATTTGATATTTTGTATTATTGAGGATCCCACCCGAGACTAAGAGAAAGGTGTCCATAACTTGAGGTATTCTTCTGGCCATAGTTTTTGAAGCTCCACTCAAGAGAATCATCTCATCAGCGAATTGTGAATGGTTGATTTGTTTGACACCCTGAGCTATTTTGATTCCTAGGATCAATCCATTGGTGCTTTCCCACTCCAGCATTCAATTGAGAGTCTCTGCCATGATCACATACAAAAGAGGGGAGCGTGGATATCCCTACCTTAAACCTATGGAGGTATTAAAGAAGGGAGTTGGTCTTCCATTTAAGAGGGGGACGATCTAGGGGGATGCAATGCAAGTTCTCATCCAGGAAATAAAATCTTGACTGAACCCAAATTTTTTCATAACCTTGAAAATAAAATCATGTTCTACTCTATCAAAAACATTTTCCATATCCAATTTTATTTCCATACCTGGTTCTCCTCGAGAGTTGTTGGAGTGTATTGCTTCTTGTACCAGAATAAAGTTGTCCCAAATTTGTCGGCCTGCCACAAATCCTCCTTGATTAGGAAGGATTAGTGATTTGAGAAAAGGGTTCAACCTGTTAGCAATGATTTTGGCCATGATTTTATAAGAAATATTATAGAGAGAAATGGGTCTAAATATGTCCATAGTAGAGGAGCCATTTTCTTTTGGAATAAGCGCTAAGAAGGAGGAATTGGTGGCTCCTCCCATTTTTATTTATTTATGAGCGAATCTTATCATTTTGATGAAGTCATGCTTGATTATGCGCCAACATTTTTAATAGAAATGAAGGGTGAAGCCATCTAGCCCAGGAGCTTTGTCTTCGTTGAATTGATTTATAGCTTTTAGGATTTATGCTTCTTCAATTTTTCTATGGAGATTTGGATTGTCTTCATCCGGAATTTTACTTAGGATGTGCCTAAGAAGAGAGTCAACTAGGTCATCCTATGTTCTTCCATTTGAAGTGTATAACTTGTGGAAATGATTAGTAGTTTGTTGCTTGATTTGATCAAAATCCTTTATAATTTTCCCTTCCAGTGTTTTGATTTCAGAGATTTGATTGGCCCAAAGTCTGAGTTTTTTCTTTTTGTAGAAGAAGGATGTATTTTGGTCCCCTACTTTCAACCAAAGACTTCTGGATTTTATCATCTAGATGATTTCTTCTTCATTTAGCGCTTGAATGTATTCTTTTTGGATTTTTTGTTCAGTCATTATATGGCTTTGTTGAACCTCTTTTGTCTCCATTTCCTCTTGTATTTTTTCGATCTAAATCTTTTTTACTTTGACCTTGCTCTGGATCGGGTTCGAGGAGGTTTTTTCCCAATCTTTGAGGAATCCATTCACAAACTTCAACTTTTTCTCCTTGTTGGAAGCCAACAATTCTGTCGATTTTTATCACAATTAAAATCGCCACAAAGAGATTATATCTTTCTGTAGCTTCCACCTCCTTACACTTATAAATGCTTATGTTTTTACGCTTCGAGGCGATAATTGGGATAAACTTATCTTATGAGTTTTTTTTTGTTGTTTAAATTTTCGTTTGTTTTATTTTAAAATTCATGGTTGTAAGCATGAATTTAAATATAAAACTTGGTTTGGGTTATGATTTTGTAGTTATAGTTTCTACCTAAGAAATTTCACTTTGAAGGCATTCATATGTTGCTAAGCTTCAAGTTTTATAAACTCATTGATTAATTCACAATCACAATTTTTATGTATTATGGCTATCATTACTTAATAGGTTCTATGGTTCATCGTTGGTTTTAATTTGTGAAATGTATAAATGCGCAAACATTGGATTAACATTCGATATGGGTTTCATGCTCTCAATAGTCATATCAACATTCATTTTGCTTGGTACATGTCTGATGTACCCATGACTTTACCTCACCCTGTTGTCCTGTGCATTAATGAAACCATTCATTATTCGAATTAGCATTTGATACTGGTGGAGGGTTTGATATTCATTATGGGTAATGGTTCATAGTTCTATGCGCCCTCTGGTTTTTCATTTTCCCAAACTCATTTTATCAACCTATGACAGTCTCCAAACTTCGTAGTTTTCGGGCCATTTTAGTTTGCACGGACATCTTTCTGCTACTCGTTTATTGGAAGCCCAAGTCTACCCCCTGTGATATATTTTTTGTCCTTTTCACGGTGTCCATGGCCCCTGTGGTTCAAATCTAACCGAACAACTGTCAAGCTCGTGGTTGGGATATCTTCCTCATGAAATTCGATGGTTACAACCTTGCGTTTGCACAGGACTTTGCAAAAACATTTGATGGGTTTAGGGTCAAGGTTAGGGATGTGCAATTGGAGGTCATAGAAGACTTTGTCGCCCAAGAAACATGACTCCCACATGCAGGTGAAAAGTGGTTTGAAAATGCCAAAATGGAGGATGTTCCATGGAACCTGTTCATGGTCTCTCGTGAGTCTACCTGCTATCCTAAAGGTATTCCTATTAACCTCCTAAAAACTAGATGGCACGGCCTTATTTTGATTTTGAAGCAACTTATAACATGCAAAGGTCGGTATGGTTTGGTCTTTCTATACCACTTTCGGCTTCTTATGTTATTCATAGGTTTTGAATTGAACATGTCGTTCTACTTGTTAATGAGCCTATACAAAATGTCAAAATGTTTTAAGAGACAAAGCATGAACTCTCTGTCCATCCCCTTTCATCACGGGCTTATAAAAATATTGTTGCTATCCCACCTGTCACAAATCGGGGATAATTGGGAGAGTTTCCTGAGCCGAAATGGTTTCGCCCAGGCCAACAATACAGTGAACCTGCCTTTAAATGTAAATCTCAGTTTTGATAGTCCCGTGACCGAAAGTCAAGGTTTCAATTCAGTTGATGGCTGTCAATTTAATTAATTTGTGTCTATTTCTTTGAAACCCCCGTGGTTAAGAAATCACGATGTATGTTTTCGCCCAAAAAATAGTTGGAACAAGTAGTGGGTGAATTAAAAGGAAAATCTTCCCCTGTGCTTGCGAACGAACCTAATCAAAACCATAATGATAAACCTACTATAAGGAAAATTCGTAAGGGTAAGAAAAAGAAAAGCTCAGATTTGAATTTTATGAATAAGAGGTTTGGTCAATTGATTTCTAGAAGTTTAAGGAATCGAAAAAAGGATCATTTGAGCTCGATCTCTACGATCGAGGTCAATGATCATTGTTCATATCAAGAGATAAATGATTTCCTCACTCAAGAATATCTGGATAACTAGTCTCTCAAGAATGAAACTGTTGGTCAGGTTGAGCAGTATTATTTTGTCTCTTGGTTACGTCCATGTCTCAAAGGCAAAGAAGGATTTGTTGGCAATAGCCGTGACTTGAAACAAGAAAAACCCCTTGTTGAATGCATTCCACATCGATCTTCTATAGCACCGGTGCATTGTGACACTTGCTTAGATTGGATAGAACATTATTAGAGGGACATTCCATTGTTGCAGGCACAAGTAAAACATTTGGCAGCTCGCAATGCTTTACTTGAACAAGAAAACCAAGAGTTGAAATCATGTACAGAGTGAGCAAATAAAATACCCAAGAGATCCAGTAATATAATCATAAAAAATACAACCAACTTCAAAGCGATCATAAATTTGGAATTTTCTAATCCTTTATTTGCTAATTTCTAATGGTAAAATTGATTTTGTTGATTTTATTTCATTATGTTATGAAAAATAGAAATAGGATGATTTAATTTTTATTTCCTTTGTTAATAATAAGACTAGCTATAGAATCTATGATTCTGTAGCCAGTCTATTTTTGAATATTAGTTAGCATTATTTTCTGAATATCAAATTTTTTTTGTTATCTACAGGAAATTGATGATTATGATGTTGATTACATGGAGAAAACATCTTGGATCATACGTTCTATTAATCAATAGTTTCTTTCTTTTATGTTGAAAAAACTTTGTTATTATTTTTACAAACCAACTCATATAGGAGTGGTTTCTAGTTTCACTATTTTTGTAATACTATCTATTTTTGGGGGATTGCACTCTATCTTGCCAGATAAGAGTATGCCAATCCTAAGCTAGTTTAAATATTGGTCACTTTTAGTAGTGAGGACATCTTTGGTTGGGATACATTATGGACATATGATTTTGAAAACTGATATGGAGAAGTTGTTCATCATTTGGCTTTAGACCTGTGTAACACTTACCCCATTATGTTGTTTTCCTCCATATTATGAATGTTATTATGTTTGATGCAACTTTAGTCTGGTTATCATATGGTATTTCATATTATTAAGTACTTTAATTATGTTTGTAATTTGTTGTTCCTTATTACATTTGTGATCAATCTGCCATTTAATTATTGTTGATTTATGCTAGATGTTGAATAATGGATTACATGAATTCTTTGTATTGAGTTTCCTCTGTTTATAAGTGTTCATTATTATAAGATCACCAGATCTATGTATTTATCCTTATGTTTTTATATTCTCGCTCCAATTCATCTTTGAGTTTGTTCTGGGATTATTAGCTTTGTTATGTTACAGGTTTCCCTCATACACAGGACAGTTAGGAGCTTGAATTGCACAATGAGATAAATTCAGTTTAGTCGATTAGTTACATGTTAGTTTACTTGTTATTTAGTTAAGTTATTTATTATTGAAATAGGAACGACTTGAATTAGCTTTGGTTGTTTTTCTGTTCTTATTTCAATTATATTTGGTTAGCATTCGTTATTTTTAGACTTTTAAATATTCAATAGAAAACATAAAAATGTATGTGCTTTCTTTATCTCTTCTATGAAACACTTTCAAAAGCATTTTTTTCACAAGATGTCAAGTAAATATTGTACATTGTAGATAAATTGTTTATAATCATATGCACATATTCATGTTTCTATTTCTACACTTGTAAATTATTAAACTTATATTCGTAGTATTGTAGCATGATAGATTAGTTTCATTTATTTTATTATTCTTAGGACTTTAGTTGGCCAATGGAGCCATTAAACGTGTCGGGTCATTTCATTCCAAACGGCTTGGGTTATTTAGACAACCCCAGTCCGGATTTGACCTTCCAGTTGACGGTGTGTCAATTACGCATGTCAACAAATGGCGTTAGAAGGAGGGCCTGAAAGAAATTGATGGCATGTGAAGGTCATAAGACTCCCCCACACACTCGCACTCATTTCGTAACTCATAGTCGCTCTGATACGAAGATTACACTTGAAACAACAACTACCTCAAACGATAACCTTGATATTCTTGTCGAACCAGTGACACCACTCCCTCAAGGGATTGACGTCCAAGAAATTTTCCACCAGTCACTCATAAGAACTCATAGTGTCTTGTCCCGTATTAGACAGCCTGGAAGGCAACTCAATCAACCCCTTGAATTTACAAACCTTCAAGAATAACTTCAAGGCACTGGTGTGCTTCAAAACCCTTTAGGTGGAAATACTACCAATACCACTGAAACGCTCATCCCTGGAGCTGGAGGATCTGGTATTCCAACGTCTCCACTTGGTTCTTCTCCATCCTCTTCAGGAGGAGAGTCTTTAGATGAAGGAATTTCTTCATCAGAAACATCTTAGCTTTCGACACCACCAACTCCCATGGAAAACCAAAATAATCATGCCAGACCTTGGCTCGATCAAGATGTCGTGGCTATACCTGGACCCCAACACCCATTACCTAAACATCCAGAGAAATGGATGCCCAAATTTGATCCAGATTCAAATCAATCCGCTGAGGATCATATCAAGAAATTTATGTTGGCCATTAGACTCTAGAGTGTTGAACATGAGGATGTAGTATGCAGATTATTTCCTTATACTTTTGAGGGAAATGCCTGCACATGGTATTTCTCTCAACAACCCCAGACCATCGTCTCTTGGAACAAGCTCGAAACTTATTTGCTAGAAAAATTTGGAGATGTTAAATCTCTGGAAGTCTTAGTTATGGAACTCTCCAGCTTAAAAATGAACCCTAAAGAGAAAGTGAAGGACTTTAACCAAAGGTTTTTGACGTTAAAGAACAAAATCCCTGTAGATTCGATGCCCGTAGAAAGTTTAATTGTTGCATATTATGTTAAAGCCCTGCACAATAACATAGAAATATGGGATAAAAGGTCCAATAAAAACACTTTGTTAGAAGCCTTTGAGGAGGCAAGTCAAATTGAGAAATATATTATTAGCTTAAAATATAATCTTAGTAATGAAATTGAAAAAACTTTATCTTCTAAGAAAAAAATAGAAATTCTTACTAGGCCTCCTCTAACAAAAAATCAACAAGAAACTTTAGACTTGGAGAGCTTGCAGAAAGCTTTCCAAAAACTGTCCAATCAGGTCGTTGACATGGAAATATCAGCCAAGGAGGCATCCACAAGAAAAGGAAGTTTCAAACCTCCTTTTAGAAATCCTTTTCCTCCAAACCGGCCAAACACGACCACAGAAGGTCTAAATTTTGAAAGTTTACAGTATGCTTTGCAAACAATTCTAGAAGCACATGACAATTATGGTTCTGTTCCTCCCGAAAATTCTGATGATACAGTTGAGGAAGATGTACTAGAAGAGGAGGACTCATCTCCTCCTATTTTCAGTCACTTGTCGGACAATATCTTCCAAGCAAATTTTGAAATTGTCCACCCCTACAACACAAGAAGCAAAACACAAAACCAACCCCCTCCCAAAGTAAGTAGAAATGTGTTTCCAAAAAAGTCAAAGAAAACTGAAATTAAACAAAGCCTATCAGCCCCAGTTTTAGAGTATGATTTAATTGAAGATCTAAAAAAATTGAGGGCTAATATTTTTGTTTTTGAATTGCTGAAATTTCCTCTTATTTTGCAGAAAATGCTTCAAAGCATCGCTGAAAACAGTAAAAAGAATGATCTCAGCAGAAAAAAATCAGCAGAAATCGATTCAAATGCAAGCTAAAAATATCCCAACTAAAAATACATCTAAACCTCAATACAAAAGGGACTTAGCTGGAAAAACTGTAGCAAATGTAGATAAAATTGTTTCAAGGACAACATTAAAAAATCAGCAGAATTCTGTTGTTTCCACATGGAAAAATGTCCCACCGTTTTTTATTGACTTTTGAGATTTTTAATAGGAATGTACATAATTGTATGGTTGACTCCGGTGCATCATCAAACGTGATACCTCTGTCTGTATGTTAGAAAATTAATGCAGAAGTAAAACCTTCTGATCTTAAAATTATCCAGCTAGATCGAACGAATGTTAAAGTAAACAGTGAGCTTAAGAATGTGTTTATTGGACTATCATCCAATACTAAAGTTCATCAAGTAATTGATATAATCGTTGTTGATATTCCTGAAGTTTATGGTATAATTTTAAGCAGAGACTGGTCAGAACAACTGCACGGTTATTTTTCTATAGACTGGTCTCACTTGTGGCTAACTAAAAATGGACAGCCCAACAAAATCAGGATAAACATAGAATGTTATCTTAAGCATATCATGACAGACATGAACGATCCAAATGAGCCTTTCGTTACATCCACAGATTCGTTTGAAA
Source organism: Picea glauca (assembly GCA_000966675.3). NCBI lineage: Eukaryota > Viridiplantae > Streptophyta > Pinopsida > Pinales > Pinaceae > Picea > Picea glauca. The sequence continues at coordinate 88,722 of JZKD02S0714395.1, read as the reverse complement.
CACATGCAATGAACACCTTCTTTGGTAATTTCATGACATAAATCTCTTCTATCACTGATCCAGGACAACAGTATGAAGTTACAACATATACGCAGACACCATCTTCGTCGAATAGGCCAAGTGTTGCTTATGACCCACAAATATGGTCCATATATTTTGATGGATCCAAATCGAAAGAAGGACCAGGTGTTGGTTGTGTACTCATCGACCCTACAGGTAATAAAACTTTTATTGCTTGTCGATTAGAGTTTGAATTTACTAACAAAACTGTTGAATACGAAGAACTTCTTCAGGGACTTCGTAAAGCATTGGACTTGGATGTACAAAATTTAGTAGTATTTGGTGATTCAAAAATCGTATTCAAATAGGTAAGAAACACAATACATTGCTTGTCACCACATCTGAAGAGTTACCAAACCGAGGTATGGAATTTGATGCACAAATTTCTAGCATTTAATATACATTCCATTCCTAGGATGAGTAATTCAGAAGTTGATTTACTAGCCAATGTTGCTTCCAAACTGTTGCCTGCTGAAGGTCTTTCCCCTAATGTGTTTTTGATCGAATTGTTGTTCAAGGCGCCGATTCTGGACAACATCACGAATTGGAGAGTATTCGATGATGACCAACAGATCATCATCTTTCTGCATATGGAAGACACCTTTCAAGATGCAGTCATTGATGAAGGCACTCATAATGATAATCTTTGAAACTTCATGGTAATATTTGATCCTCAATCTCCTGAATCGAGATCCGAGGTGGTAAACTCTATCCGCAGATCTGTTGTGAGATTAAAGAAATTTTATGACTTGAATGACAATTTTAGAGTGGTAGTCAACTGTAAAAATAACATTTCCTCTTTGATCTATGAAACTGTTAATTTAGGAACAAGGGATAATCCTCAAAATATTAATCTGGGAAAGAGATGTTCTGAGAAAGAAAGATCCGCTTTTATAAAATTATTTAAATAATTTAAGGATGTATTTTCCTAGACATACGATGACTTGAAAACTTTCGATCTAAACATCATACAACATGTAATCCCTATGAAACCCCAGACTCGGCCTTTTCAACATAAATTGAGGAAAATGCATCCTAAGTTGGAATCTACTATTAAAAAGGAACTAAACAAATTACTAACTACAAAGATAATTTTCCTGGTTAGGCACACTCAATGGGTGTCTAATTTAGTCCCTGTAAGGAAGAAAAGTGGTGAAATTCGACTCTGTGCCGATTTTCATAACCTAAATCGAGCATCTGATAAAGACAACTACCATGTTCCTCCAATGGAAGAGATTCTTCAACAGGTGTTTGGTTTCGAAAGATTATCTATGTTAGATGGATTTTCAGGATACAGCCAGGTCCTCATGTCTCCTTCAGACCAGCTTCAAACCACCTTTCGTACCCCATGGGGCACTTACGCCTACAGGAAGATGCCTTTTGGACTGATAAAAGTCGGTGCTACTTTCCAGAGAGCAATGGATATTGCTTTCCGTGGCCTCATTAACCAGTCAGTTGTGGTCTATAGTGATGATGTCATCGTCTTTTCTAAAAACAAGAAAGATCATTTGTCTCACCTTAGGGTTGTCTTGGAACGATGTCATAAGTTCGGCATATCTCTCAACCCTAAGAAACTGGTATTTGCAGTAGAGCAAGGAAAATTGCTTGGGTTCATAGTATCTAAAGATGAAATGATTATTGATCCTAAAATAACCCAAGCCATTTCTAAACTTCCCCCTCCAGCTTCTAAAAAGGCCATGCAATCCTTTTTGGGCAAGATTAATTTTGTCAGAAGATTTGTCCCGAGTTTCTCAGAAATGGTTAGACCGTTGCAAAATTTAATTAAAAAGGATTTTTTGTATCATTGGGGACCAAAATAAAGTCAGGCTTTTGATTCAATTAGAAAATAAATAATAGAAGCCCCTTCCTTGATGAGTCCTGGTTTTTCTCAGGATTTCACTCTTTACACTTTTGCATCTGACCGATCTTATGTTGTTGTACTTACACAGAAAAATGATGAAAGCAATGAGATACCCATTGCCTTCATGAGCTCAGATTTTAAAGGGACAGAACTTAGTTATCCAACAGTAGATCAACAGACATATGGTATTTTCAAAGCAATGAAACACTTTCGGTCTTACCTATTGAAATCCATAAACAAAGTTCTTGTTCCTTACCCTGCTGTGAGAAACATGCTAGTACAAAAAGAGCTGGGTGAGAAAAGGGCAAATTTGATGACTTCGCTACAGGAATATGACCTTGAAATAACTCTTGCACAAATTGTTAGAGGTCAAGGCCTATGTAAATTAGTGGTTGATTCAGTTGAAGAATAAGAATGCCAAATAAATACATCAACTATAGATCAACATAACGAAAAATAGATCAGTTGTGCACAAGCGACTCCCAATTCTTGGTATGAGAACATTAGATTTTATTTAACACATGGATCTTCTCCCTGCAATCTTGATCCCCAAAATAGAAGAGCACTTAGGCTTAAATCTGCATCTTTCCAGTTAATCAATGATATTTTATTTCAAAATAACTTTGATGGTGTTTTTCTGCGTTGTTTACAAAAGGAGGAATCTGAAAGAGTGTTGGTTGAACTTCATGCAGGTGAAGTTGGTGGTCACTTTGGTGGAGATACCATCACCCACAAAGTGCTAAGGGTTGGGAACTATTGTCCTACCTTGTTTAAATATGCCCATATGTTGTCTCGCAAATGTGTAATCTGTCAAAAGGCTGCAGGACGGGTGAAAAATGTAGCTTTCCCTTTGCAACTTGTTACTGTAGATGCACCTTTTCAACAATGGGGCCTAGACATCACAAGACCAATCAATCCCTCTTCTTCAAAATAGCATAAATACATCCTCACAACAACCAACTAATTTACAAGATGGTCTGAATCTGTACCTTTAAAAGTGGTCAACACCAATCAAGTAGTGTCATTTCTGAACTCCCATATCATCACTCGATTTGGCGTTCCTGAATGTCTGGTTTTTTATAACGCCTCTTATTTTTCGTCCCTTAATATGAATGTTTTCGCTCTGGAAAAAGGGATTAAACTGAAATATTATGTAAGCTACTACCCTCAAGAGAATGGCCTAAAAGAATCGACAAATAAGAATTTAATCAAGATTATCAAAAGGACAGTTTCTGAAAACCATAAGAATTGGCATAATGCACTGTATAATGCACTTTGGGCTGATAGGGTAACTATGAAAACTTATGTTGGTAATTCCCCTTTTTTTCTCATCTATGGAAGAGAAGCCATTTTCCCTCCACATGTCTTACTTCCTTCTCTGCAACTATCGTAGAAAGTTCAAGAAGAAGAGTGCCCTCCCCTAGAAAACTAGATAAATGCTTTGTTAAAACTAGAGGAGGTAAGAACACAATCAAAACAAAAATTGGATCAGCACCAACAAATTGTAAAAAGCTGGTTTGATTCAAATTCATATTCTAATAGGAATTTTAATGTTGGGGATTTGGTTCTCAAGTGGGACAAATCCCATGAGGGTAAGGGGGAACATAACAAGTTCCAAAACCTGTGGCTGAGACCATTTGTAATTTATGAAAAATTGGGTCCTAGCTCGTTTCGTCTACATAATTTGGAGGGACAGCCAGACACTTTCCCAGTGAATGGCCAGGCTCTCAAGAGGTATTTCACTTGATGATTTATGATCCGCCCTCTTGTAAATATTTTTGATTTTCTTTTATGTTCATGATTTTGGTTCTTTTCATTTTGCTTGATTTTGATTTGTTTTCTGAATCATTATGTCTGAATCACCATTTAAATTGTTGAAGGGAATTAGAACTCTTGTTCTATAGCAACAGTTGATAACTTTTCAAGCATATGATCAGTAAGTGCTAAAACTTAGATTACCAGAGGGAAGTTTCTGTTCAAACAATGTTCCTGGATTCTCATTAAAAACACAAGAATATGTGATTATCCTTAACAAACTTCTAACACTGTCCCTATTTTAAGGAAAACAACTCAATTGTACCTTCCCATCCTCGAGATGGTTTCTTAACAGATATCTAAGTGTCCAAATCGTGATGAAGGTCATCAAAACAGAAAATTAATTTGCAAAGGATCAGACTTTTCATTCAAAACTATGAGATGTTCAGTATCACCCCGCTCTCTTGAATATCATGAAGTTTCTGCAAATTTATAAACAAATTCTAGAGAGTTGGAAGCACTAAATGTGTGGGACGTGTTTGAAAACCCGCCGAGACAGTGAACAAGTCTGCTGGCATCGGGTAAATGCAGTCATGATACCAAGGCAACTTCGTCGGGGTACTGATCATGCCTGCTGGTAACGAAGCAATGTCGGGTTTAAGAAGATTCTCAGGTATGTATTTTGATATGATCAAGCATGAAGATGTTTTTATCATGATTGGATGACTCTTGGACAGGATAGAGTTACTAGAGTGGGTTAAATGACATCCTTGTTGAGGCTATGGACACTTGCTGGTAGCAGTGGCTTTGTCAACGGTATTGAAGTTATCTGTATAAACATCACTACACCTATAATTTAAATAAGATATCATATTACATTTTTCGAACATAAATACATACAATGCTAAACTTCGTTATTTTCTGAGTTATGATTGGAATGCTTGATCTGTTGTTAACTGTTTCAAAAAATTTATTTCATCTGAGCCCCCGACATAAATTTTCTGGTGATACGGAGATAACTGCTTCGCCCAGTATGTCTCCATTGTTGGCAACCAACAATTCTGTTGATTTTTATCACATTTAAAATCACCACAAAGAGATTATATCTTTTTGTAGTTGCCACCTCCTTACACTTATAAATGCTTATGTTTTTACGCTTTGAGGCGATAATTGGGATAAACTTATCTTATAAGTTATTTTTTTGTTGTTTAAATTTTCGTTTGTTTTATTTTAAAATTCATGACTGTAAGCATGAATTTAAATACAAAACTTGGTTTGGGTTATGATTTTGTAGTTATAGTTTCTACCTAAGAAATTTCACTTTGAAGGCATCCATATGTTTCTAAGATTCAAGTTTTATAAACTCATTGATTAATTCACAATCACAATTTTTATGTATTATGGCTATCATGACTTAATTGGTTCTATGGTTCATCGTTGGTTTTAATTTGTGAAATGTATGAATGCACAAACATTGGATTAACATTTGATATGGGTTTCATGCTCTCAACAGTCATATCAACATTCATGTCACTTGGTACAGGTCTGACGTACCCATGACTTTACCTCACCCTGTTGTCCTGTGCATTAATTAAACCATTCATTATTCGAATTGGCGTTTGATACCGGTGGAGGGTTTGATATTGATTATGGGTAATGGTTCATAGTTATGCATGCCCTCTGGTTTTTCGCTTTACCAGACTCATCTTATCAAGCTATGACAGTCTCCAAACTTCGTAGTTTTTGGGCCATTTTAGTTTGCATAGACCTCTCTCTGCTACTCATTTATTGGAAGCCCAAGTCCTCCCCCTATGATATCTTTTGTGTTATTTTCACGGTGGCCATGGCCCCTGTGATTCGAATCGAACTGAACGGTTGTCAATCTCTTCTTCCCATGATGATGCTATCGATGATTTGAAGGCTCATGGTTGGGATATCTTCCTCAGGAAATTAGATGGTTACAACCTTGCGGTCACACATGTCTTTGCACAGACATTTGATGGGTTTAGGGCCAAGGTCGGGGATCTACAATTGGAGGTCAGAGAAGACTTTGTCTCCCAAGCAACAAGACTTCCGTGGGTAGGTGAAAAGTGGTTTAAAAATTCCAAAATGGAGGATGTTCCACAGAAGTTGTTCACGGTGTCTCGCGAGTCTACCTGTTGCCCTAAAGGTATTCCTATTAACCTCCTGAAAACTAGATGGCACGACCTTATTTTGATTTTGAAGCAATTTATAACATGCGAAGGCTGGTATGGTTTGGTATTTCTATACCACGTTCGGTTTCTTATGTTATTCATAGGGTTTGAATTGAGCATGTCGTTTTACTTGTTAATGAGCCTATACAAAATGTTGAAACGTTTTAAGAGACAAAGCATGAACTCTCCGTCGAGGATCTTTCATCACAAGATTATAAAAATATTATTGCTATCCCACCTATCACAAATCGGGGATAATTGGGAGAGTGTCCTTAGCCGAAATGGTTTCTCCCAGGATGACAATACAGTGAACCTACCTTTAAATTTAAATTCAGTTTTCATAGTCTTGTGACCAAAAGTCACGGTTTCAATTCACCTGATGGCTGTGAATTTAATGAATCTATTTCTATTTCTTTGAAACCCTCGTGGTTAAGAAATCATGATGTATGTTTTCGCCCAGAAAATCGTTGGAACAGGTAGTGGGCGAATTAAAAGGAAAAGCTTCCCCTGTGCTTGCGAACAAACCTAATCAAAACCATAATGATAAACTTACTGTAAGTAAAATCCGTAAGGGTAAGAAAAATCAAAGCTCGGATTTGAAATTTATGAATAAGAGGTTTGTTTGATTGATTTCTAGAAGTTTAAGTAATCGAAAAAAGGATCATTTGAGCTCGATCTCTATGATTGAGGTCAATGATCACTGTTTAGATCAAGAGATAAATGATATCCACGCTCAAGAAGATCTGGATAACCAGTCTCTCAAGAACGAAACTGTTGGTCAGGTTGAACAGTATGATTTTGTCTCTAGGTTACCTCCATGTCTCAAAGGCAAAGAGGGCTTTGTTGGCATTAGACGTGACTTGAAACAAGCCACAGGGAAACAAGAAAAACTCGTTGTTGAATACATTCCACATCGGTCTGCTATAACACCAGTGCATTTTGACACTTGCATAGATTGGTAGAATGTTATTACAGGGATATTCCATTGTTGCAGGCACAAGTAAAACATTTGGCAACTCACAATGCTTTACTTGAACAAGAAAACCAAGACTTGAAAGCATGTACAGAGCGAGCAAATAAAAGACCGAAGAGATATGGTAATATAATCATAAAAAATACAACCAACTTCAAAGCCATCATAAATTCGGAACTGTCTGATCCTTCATTTGCTAATTTCTAATGGTAAAATTGATTTTGTTTCATTCTGTTATGAAAAATCGAAATAGGAAGATTTAATTTTTATTTCCTTTGTTAATAATAAGACTAGCTACAGAATCTATGATTCTGTAGCCAGTCTATTTCTAAATATTAATTAACATTATTATCTGAATATCAAATTTGTTTTTCTATCTACAGGAAATTGATGATTATGATGTCGATTACATGGAGAAAACATCTTGGATCATACGTTCTATTAATCAATAGTTTCTTTCTTTTCTATTGAAAAAACTTTGTTATTATTTTTACAAACCAACTCATACAAGAGTGGTTTCTATTTTCACTATTTTTGTAATACTATCTATTTTTTTGGGATTGCACTCTATCTTGCAAGATAAGAGTATGTCAATCCTAAGCTAGTTTAAATATTGGTCACTCTTAGTAGTGAGGACATCTTTGGTTGGGATACATTATGGACATATGATTTTGAAAACTGATATGGAGAAGTTGTTCATCATTTGGCTTTAGACCTGTGTGACGCTTACCCCATTATGTTTTTTGCCTCCATCTTATGAAATGTTATTATGTTTGATGCAACTTTAGTCTGGTTATTGTATGGTATTTCATATTATTAAGTACTTTAATTATGTCTGTAATTTGTTGTTCCTTATTACATCTATGATCAATCTGCCATTTAATTATTGTTGATTTATGCTAGATGTTGAATGATGGATTACATGAATGCTTTGTATTGAGTTTCCTTTGTTTATAAGTGTTCATTATTATAAGATCATCAGATCTGTATATTTATCATTCTATTGTTATATTCTCGCTCCAATGCATCTTTGAGTTTGTTCTGGGAGTATTAGCTCTGTTCTGTTACAGGTTTCCCTCATATGTAAGACAGTTAGGAGCTTGAATTGCATAGGGAGATAAATTCAGTTTAGTCGATTAGTTACAAGTTAGTTTATTTGTTATTTAGTTAAGTTATTTATTATTGAAATAGGAACAACCTGAATTAACTTTGATTGTTTGTCTATTCTTATTTCAATTATATTTGTTTAGCATTCATTAGTTTTAGA
>JZKD02S0714395.1:49097-64161 GCA_000966675.3 Picea glauca | reverse complement strand
TTTGTTTTGAATATTATTTTTAAATGTATTTTTTTGCTTGATTGAAAAAAAAAAATTGTCAATATTTTTTATTTTTATTTATTTATTTATTTTTCAATATAAATTTAAGAAAAAAAAAAGTTAATAAATAAATTTTAAAGTGACCATTTTGTATCTAATTTTGAGTGTTTTTTGGCATGGAGATTTATTGTCAAAACAACTGTTTCAAATTAAGCTGTAATTAACCATAATTTTAACTTTTAATATANTATATATATATATATATATATATATATATATATAGTTTGGATCACTTTTTTATTTAGGTGTTAATTTTAAGATTTTTATGAACTACTGAATTAATTTAGTTTTGAAAACCATACTTGAAAAATGTTATAATTTTGAGAGAATTTCCAAATATGTGTTTTGGAATAAGTGTTTTGCTTCACCATAGCGTGTGTGTGGCATGCATGTGCAACACAGAATGCACAGAAAATTGAACGTAAGGGATTATCCTATATGAAGGAGTTAATGCACGAACACTGCGTTTGTTTTGTGGTAAGCGATTAACATGTGGTGGCTCAGTTATTTCTTTCCAGAAATCAATAAAAGGGCATTAACGTGTGGTGGCTTCTTTTATTTCTGGATGGAATCTGTGATTTGAAGGGTTTTTTTTTTTCTTTTTCTTTTCTTCCGTTTTTTTTTGTTTTTTTAGGGCAGAAAGCAAGTGTATTTGAATACTGAGGTCTAATAATCAGTATATGTAGTAGGAGTAAAGACACATAAGTAACATACATCTTACAACACATTTGATAATAGAGTTTTGTCTACACCTTTCCAACCAGTTTGCGGTCATCTTTAATACACTATAGGTTATGTTCTCAAAATAGAAAAAAATAATGATATATTTCATTTTCCAATATTGAATGATATATAATATTATGGAGTGATACACAATTTTTCATCCCATATATCATGTTTTAATATAAAATATTATATTATCTAATATAAAATATTATATAATATGGTGCTTAATAAATGTTCTCTAAATGCTACGAAATGCATATAAAATACCTTACTTGAACATAGCGAAATATAGAGAAGTGTGAGGTATTTATCTAATTTTAATTGCTCTTATCCATTCTCACCCTATTTTATCCTATTTCCATCTCAATCCTCCCCTCAAAATAGTTTAGTCCAAGCATTTACGAGGTATTACCAAATTGTTTTTTTTTTTATCAAGTGTCACCGTAAGAATTATAATCCATATAAATTCAATAACCTTTCCCCTAAATTTCCAACACTATAATTAAACCTATATTTTCTTTAAGTCAAGAGGATATGAATTTTTTTACTTAACATAGATTAGAACTATAATTAAACCTATATTTTCTTTAAGTCAAGAGGATATGAATTTTTTTACTTAACATAGATTAGAAATGAACAAGATGCACATGAGGTAATTATACTATTTGAGTTTTACTTGGATGATTTCATGTTCTTAGGTAATTGGATGATTTCATATTTCAAGTTCTTTTTTTACTATACCAAATTCTAATTGGTGGAATGGTTTAGGTTTTAAATTTTTAATTATAAGGAATATTATGGGTTTGAGGATGGTTTGTCTTGTATTTGTATATGCAGTTTTCAAACATAAAGTATAGGTAGGATTGCTTAGCTTATATATCAACTAAAACACCTTATTTTGACATAACAAGTTTTAATAGCAAGCATATCCTAAATCAAAATTTGTTTACATGATTTCATCTTATTCAATCAACTGGTTAACAAGCACATATAAACCCTTGGTAAATATTCATGGTCAATCCAAACACAGAAAAAACTAGATGTTCAAATAACATAACTGCTCAAGCTCACTTCAACATTTCCTTTCCCTCACTTCAAGGTTATGTTAGTTTCATAGTCATTCACTTGATTTGGGGATCTAACATCTCCCAACAATATATAATCTTTTTAGGTCTCCCCATCTAGACCTCCCAACAATTTCATTGGAGAGTGAAAATCAATTGAGGTGGACAACCAATATTCACTATGATCCTTCCTTTATACTCATTCTTGCATGTCCTCCATGTGCTTTGTGGTCACAAAGAATGATGTGTTGACTTAATCCATGAAAAAGTGTAGACACAAAACAAGGACAACTCCACCTAAGTAAATAAACTACAATTCCATGAACATGAAGGTACGTTTCATTTGGATGTGTAGCATCACACATTTTTCGGGTGTGCTCCTACAACAAAGTCCCCTAATAAAAATAAAAATAAGTTCCTAGTCATGAGACTAGTATGGGTAATTTAGACAATATTCGTAACTTGATTCAATGCAATTCATCCTTTAAAGTACAAGTGTCTTACATTATACCCATATCTTTTGAATGAACCAGGTGTTCATTTTTCTTTCGACTCATGGGTTTGCCTATAACTTTTTCTTCCAAGATCTCTACAATTTCTTCTCTTTCTTGCTTTGGAATTTAATCATTCTAGTTAAAATCAACTCATTTTCATGTGCAACACCACAATGGTACTCATATGATTATGCCACATTAAAAGTTGGCTATATATCCAAACCTTCCCGTAATTCCAATATGTAAGAATTGTCTAAAATTTTCTTTAGGATCCTAAAATCCTCCAATTTTCTTCATCTTCAACTTACAATATATTCCTCTCAAGAACCTTTTTTTTCCAAGGTGNTAGATACCAAAACCCTAATCCCTTAATCCGGGATTAATTTACAAATCAGCTAAAAATAGCAAAATCCGCTAAAAATAGCAAAAACCGCCCCAAAAAAAAATTTCGGGGCGCTGCCTCAAACGTTGCGCGTAACCAGGGGGGGCATACCTGCCCCCCCCTGGGACCCCCCTAGGAAAGCGCCCAGCACACACGGCAGAGCTCTAGGTGAAGGGATCATCAGACGCAGTTGTCGTATCTGACGCACCCACACACACACACATGCAAAGAATATAACACATACCCAACATCTAATACCCATTTTTTTCTATAATATTTCACCAAAAGTGAGCAATGAAGTTTTTGTCCCTATCCAAAGTTATTTTTTTGGGAAAATCATACAAACAATCTATATCTCTAAAGAATAAAAAAACTCAATTCATCACCTCACTAGTTTTCTTGCATGGAGTAAAACGTTTTTCGAGAATCTACAACTATGAAGGTAGAATCATACCCTCTCTAGATTCTAGACAATCCCAACAAAACATATTTTTTTATATCTTCCAAAGGTAGTACTTCTAGTACAATAAATGGATTGTACAATCTAGTATCTTGACTTTCCCCCTTTGCATGTTGCAAATTCTATAGTTTTTGACCCACTTCTTCACAACTTTGGCAATTCCCAACCAATAGTAACAATGAATCTTGGGTATTGTCCATTATGAATGCTCACATAAGTTTTCATTGTGTAGCTCTCTTATAAGGTTATCCCTCATTGATCCTCTTCGTATACACAATTGATGCTTTCTGAAAATAAATAAATAAAAATATAAATTCTTATTGGATGAAGAAATTTAGATATGGAATTTGGTCTATAGTCGATGATTCTTTGTTGGCCTTCCACTCTTCAAACCAAATTTGCATCTATTTAGTCACAAATATTCTTCATTTCTTCTAGTGTTACCACTTCTCTATAGTGAAAGTAGTCAATGATGTTATGCTCATGGTATCAACAACTTTGTATGATATTCCAAATCTATGCTTCAACATGAATGAGTAACTATACAAGAAATCAAGCCATTTTATGTGTCTTTGATTCAAATTTGCTTGGTTGTTTATATGTTGGGTTGTTATATTCTTTGTAGTGGAAATATAGTCAACCGACTAGCTAGTCGAGGTTGATCGACTGGGTGAACGTTCGACTGGACGAATAATTCAAGTTGATGGTTAAGTCAAAGTTCAAAGTGGTCAACTAGAAGGTTGAAAGGTCAACTAAGAAGAGGTCGAACAGTAGCCGACTAGAAGATTGACTAAATGTCGGGTGGTTATTGATTGGTTCGTAGCTGGCTAAAGTTTGACTGTAACATAATCTCGAGATTCACAAGATTGTAGCTAGTCATCTACATGAATCTAGAACCATTTTTGGGCACCATGAATTAAGGTTTTTCATGTTGTCAAGCCTATAAATATGGCATCATGTAATACTGTTAAAGGTGATCAAACTCTTGGATTTGAGAGGTGTATAATGGTCATGAAGATGTAAGTTGAATTATTTGTAAAGTTGTTCTTGTGTAAAGCAAGAGAGTAGGAAAATGAATTGGTCTTAGGTGTGGACCAAGGTTAGTCATGTAACTTTTTATTATGTGAATAAATAAGACAACAAAGGAGCAGGATCACTCAAGCATCGTTGGTTTTCCTGGTTAAGGGATTCCTAATGAGTTATGCTCCAAATACAATACTCATCAACATACCCATTACAATGTTTACAGTCCTTTATATAATACTACCCACCACCTAAGAATATTCTAGATTTGGAATCTACTAGTAGGTAGAACCTTCTAGTAATCCCTATGACATTGGCTATTTTTGTGAGAGGAACTCATATCTACAATTTTTTTGGGCAAATTCATCACCAATTGCTACAAAAACCTACAAAATCACACGACCTTTATCGGAAAAAACCTGAAAATTTGTTGATTTTAAATCAATGATATATTTTCCTCCCAAACTTCGATTCAAGAGATTTTTTTTTGAATGTGGTTTTTTTCCGAGAGGAAGTCATATCTACAAATAGTTTCATCAAATTCTACACAGAAATCTACAGGGAAAAAAATAGAAAAGCCTGGAAGATAGAAAAAAAAAATCCCCTTTTTCATGGAAGAAGAAAGGGCTCTAATACCACTTTTCAAATGCCAAATATCTTCAATAAAATCACCACACAAGATCCAAAGAACAATGTATAAAATGTCCTTTATTATTATTGAAAACCCTTAGGGTATGGCAACACCATACAATCGATCCTTTTAAGGAAGGCATCCACTCCTGATCACTTGCCTCTTCGAGGGGGAAACCTCCTAATGAGCTACACTCCTAATACAATACTCATAAACATGCCCATTACATTTTTTACATCCCTTTATATAATACTACCCACCACCTACGAATATTCTAGAGGATAAAACTTCTAGTAGGTAGTGTTGTTTTTTCAATAAGCTAGGATTAAGCATGAAGTTCATTGCATTTTAGCATTTTACTTAAACCATAAACAATTTTTTGCAGCAACCAAGATCACAAGAAGAAACACCATGCACAAGTACACAAGAAGTGTCCTAGGAAACCCTTCTCAACAAGAGAAGAAAACCCAGCCAATCCTTTGCTATATTCTTCAAGAGAAAGACCTCCACCACCATAAAGACCTAGCACACAAGAGGGTGCTCACAAACCCTAGAGTACTAGCACCCAAGAGAGGTGCGCACTTTTCCCAAGAACAAGTGTTTTTTGAAATTTCCAAACTCACACTTGTGATATATTCCTCAATGGGGAATTTACCTTTACTTATATTAGACTGCGCCTGTCAACAGAAGTGTCTATTGGCACAACATGGCCGACCTGAATAACTTATAATATAATTAATATTTACCATATTAATTATCTTTTACATTAATTGTATTTTACATTAAGGTGGGGCCGACCTGTACCCTTTACATTACAAATAGGGTTACATGTAAGTCTGACTCTTGAACAATATAGAAAGGGATCTCATACACCCACTAGTTCTCATCCACTAGGGGCACATCCACAGGGAAGTCCACATCTCTATCTCACCGTGTCTCATAGGAGAACAACACTCACTAGTGCTCAGCCACTAGGATCGCGTTCACCTGTGCTCATCCACAGGCATGTCCAACTCAACAAATCTTCTTTCCCACTGCATTACACAAGAGAATCATTTGGAGTTCATCATCTCAAATCTCTGCTCAAAGGAGGCTAATACATCGTTTCATCTCTTTCTTAGAACGATGCACCCAACTCATGGGATTTCACACGTTCACCTGTGCTCAGCCACAAGCACGTCCAACTCAACAAATCTTCTTTCTCACTGTGTTACACAAGAGAATCATTTGGAGTTCATCTCAACTCTATGTAAGAAGGAGGCCAACACAACATTCCAGTTCCGTCTCAGATAGGAACCACACACCCAACTCAGGGGATCTCTCTCAGGTCTATGTCCTGGAGGATGTCTCACGCAACTATAATCATCAACACTCCCTCTCATCTAGGGAGGCATTATCCACCAAGCCAAGTCTCTCATGGAAATACTCAAACTTCATCTTGGCAAGCGGTTTGGTGAATATATATGCGATCTTCTCATGGGTAGGAAGATATTGAACATGTGTTGTCTTCCTCTGCACCATGTCTTTGATATAGTGATATTTTATCTCGATGTGTTTCGATTTGTCATGAAACACAGGGTTCTCAGAGAGCTTCACACAACTCTGGTTATCAAAATGAATAGTAGTAGGATCCATCTCATGATCGAATAAATCAGTCAAAATTTTTCGAAGCCACACTGCTTCGTGGACTGCTACAATCAATGCAATGTAATCTGACTCTACAGTACTCAATTCCACAGAACTATGTTTTCTGCTACACCATGAAACCATGGCAGACCCTAAAGTGAAGAAACCACCGAAGGTGCTTTTCCTATCTACCATGCTCCCTACCCAATTTGGATCGTCATATCCCTGCAGGCTCAAGTCTACACTGGAGGCATATCTTAGGCCATATCTAATGTGCCTCGTAGATATCTCAATACATGTTTCGTTGTTGTCCAATGAGTTTGTCTCGACTGACTCATGAATTGGATAAGTACATTCACTGCATAACACATATCGAGTTTGGGTTTAACCAGATACATCAGTGATCCAATCAGTTGTGGAACAATCTTGTCTGAATAATCATCATTTATTTTCTTCAAATTCATCATCATCGGTGTAGGTATGGATTTGTATTTTGTCATACTGAACTTCTTTAATATCCCCACTGCATATTTTCCTTGACTTAGGAAAATCTCATCGGCCCTCTGTCATACTTCTTGTCCCAAGAAGTATTGCATCATACCTAGATCCTTCATCTCAAAATCAGAAGTCAAGGCTTACTTGTATCTAACAACAAGGCTTTATGAATAAGTCACCAAAATCATACTCTCATCACCAACAATGTAATAATGTAGGTTTGGATCAACAACAGTCTTGTTGAAACTCAACTCATCAAGAATCCATCCATTTGATGTGGTTTCCAACTCATGTATGGTAGTACAGATGGAAGTGTATTGGGTTTACTGGATCAAGTGTCTCATCATAGACAACTCCCTGTGTTTGTGGGAATCATATGGCTACAAATCTCACTTTGTATTTCTCAACACTTCCATCAATTGCATGCTTGATCTTATAGATTCACTTGGAAGTCACCACAGAATTCCCTTCTAGTCTCTAAACAATATCTCATACATCATTCTTTTAAGGTATATTGGTATTCTTCTATGATGGAAACTTTCCATACCTGTTCACCTATTGCTTCTTCATGTCAAGAAGGCTCAGAATCAATGATGTGGCTCATGGCTGAAGAGTAGCTCAAAAATCTCTTTGCTTTCTCGGGATGTGCCTTGAGGGGCTTGTGTGTTCCTCTGTCTCCTGCAGAGTTTGTCAATTCTAGGAAGGCCATGTATGCCCCACTACAATATCTCTGGGCATATCAACTGGAGTAACTGGATCAGCTGGAATAATGTATGTCTCCCTCTGAAATGTTGAAGGGGGAGAAGGTATTGTCTCACTGTAAATATCTATCTGATATTTTCTAGATCTTTTGAAGGGTTATCTCTTCTTCAAAAGAAACATCTTTGCTAGTCTCAATCTGTCTCTGACCAGGGGTGTAGATCTGATATGTCTTCGAAGATTCATTGTTATCCCATAAATGTATCCTTTCTCCCTGAAGGGTCTAGCTTGGACCTTTTCTCTTTGGGTACATGAAAAAAAAACTGGGCACCCAAATATCTTGAAGTGTTCAATCTTGGGCTTCACTTTAGTGAAGGCTTCTTCAGGAGTTATGTTCTTCAAAATATGGTGAGGACTCATATATTGTGTTTGCATGCTTCTGCCCACATAATCATAGAAAGATTATGATCATGTATTATTGCATTGATTTCCTTAATGATGATTATGTTCTTCCTCCTTCTCAAATAGTTTTGAATCCCTCTAAATTCTGAAGTATAACCATCTTCCTTTGTTGTTAACCTGCCTGAAATAAGAGAACAAACAAAAGGAAACAAAACAAGAATATCTCATAAAGGAGAATAATGAGTACATCTCTAAAATCAAACCTGGAGTCTTCGCTTTCAGTGCGTTGTTCCTCTGAATGCATTGAGATCCCTCTAGATCCATGACTTCAGCAAAGGTTCCTTCCTCCTACAATTTCCCTCATGACAATGATACAAATAATATATACAAGTGCATACCTGAGGATGTTGATATGATTTCTCCAATGACACCTAGTTGATCTCTGTCCTCTGATATCTTTATGAGGAAGGTAGTCACAGTGTCACCTTTTGTCATCTTGTTATTTTGAAGTTGGCCCTTCAATGCAAGGGCTTGAATAGATGATTGTCTTCCTTGTCTTGATGTCATCTTCCTTCCATTCATTGATAACTATCTCTGGTAAACCTTTTTGTATCACTCACAATAATTCTTCCTTCGAAGTCTTGTCTTCTAGGAACTTGAAGTTGCTTGATCCATCAAGCTTATCTTCCATCATAGTTTTGTTCATCATATTTTTAGATTCTTCACAAACCCTTGTCAACTGGGATAGAAAACCTAATGGTTAGTATAGGATAGCAACCTTAGGTTTTGTTGGGATTATGACTGCCAACAATAATCCTTGAAAGTCAAAAGAACACAGGTAATCTTGAATTCTTTTTCAAAGAGCTGTAGAAACCCTAAAACCAAAAATCTGTTGAAATTTGCGGAACCCTAGAAACCCTAGGGCCAAAAATAAAAAAATTTGAGAATTTCACTTTAAGATCTTCTAGAGGTGCGCTGAAGGAGGTCGTACCCTCCTGTCCAAATTTCAGCCCCAACATCCAAGTGTGAAGTGTTGAAAAGGCCAAACAAGAGAGGGTTGTACGGATTTTGCATAAACCCTAGAGGGTCGTATGGATTTGCAGAAAAGGGAGGATGACTGCCTTAATGTTTTTGAAATGGGTTCTTCAAGACCTAAGCTTTGATCCCATGTTGATTTTTCAATAATATAGGCTTAAGCATGAATTTCATTCCATTTTAGCATTTTACTTAAACCATAAACAATTTGTTAAAGCAACCAAGATCACAAGAAGAAACACGATGCACAAGTACACAAGAAGTATCTTGGGAAACCCTTCTCAACAAGGGAAGAAAACCAAACCAATCCTTTGATATATTCTTCAAGAGAAATACCTCCACCACCATAAATACCTAGCACACAAGAGGGTTCTCCCAAACCCTATAATACTAGTGCCCAAGAGAGGTGCGCACTTTTCCCAAGAACAAGTGTTTGCTAAAATTTCCAAACTCACACTTGTGATATGATTACTCAATGGGGAATTTACCTTTACTTATATTAGACTGAGCCTGTCAACAAAGGTTTCTATTGGCACAACAGGGCCGACCTAAATAACTTATAATATAATTAATAATTACCATATTAATTATCTTTTACATTAATTATTTTTTACATTAAGGTGGGGGCGACCTGTACCCTTTACATTACAAATAGGGTTACAGGTAAGTCTGATTCTTGAACAATATAGAAAGGGATCTCATACACCCACTAGTGCTCATCCACTAGGGGAAAATCCACAGGGATTTCCACATCTCTATCACACTGTGTCTCACAAGAGAACCACACTCACTAGTGCTCAGCCACTAGGATCACGTTCACTTGTGCACATCCACAGGAACATCCAACTTAGTAGATCTTATTTCCCACTGCATTACATAGGAGAGTCCTCTGGAGTTCATCATCTCAACTCTCTGCTCAGAGGAGGCTAATACATTGTTTCATATCTGTCTCAGAACGATGCACCCAACTCATGGGATTGCACACGTTCACTTGTGCTCAACCATAGGCATGTCCAACTTGGCATATCTTCTTTCTCATTGTGTTACACAAGAGAATCATGTGGAGTTCATATCAACTCTATGTGAGGAGGAGGCCAACACAATGTTCTAGTTCTGTCTCAGATAGGAACCACACACCCAACTCAGGGGCTCTCTCTCAGGTTTGTGTCCTAGAAGATGTCTCACACAACTGTAATCATCAATAGGTAGAACCTTCTAGGAACCCCTGTTACATTTATTGTGTTCACACTATGTCATATTTACTAAAAGTGGTCTCCATACATAACACTACATCTCTACTATTAGTCCCCTTGGGAACGTCCCTAGGTACCCCATATTATCACCCTAGCTACACTACAATGTTTTTGATATGGATTTAGGAGTGGAACAAAATTATTAACAGACTGAATACAATAAACATAGAGATATGAAGAACAACACAAATATCTAATGAACAATATATTCTATTGAATAAATGAAGTAGGATGAAACTGTAAAACTATAGAACTGAAAAACTTGCTCAAATGGTGGTAGCTATCTCTGAGAAGAGATGTGGTTGCTATGTGCATCTGTCTGAGAAGAATGATTACAATGAGGGTCCAGAGGCATTTTTGATATTACTCATGAATTCCAAAACCCTATACATCCAAAAACCTAACCCTAGGAGGTGAAACACCAAAAGTCATGTGGGCCCCTATGTGTAAGTTGGTACCTCAACCTCCCAGGGTTGTAACTTTTTCATAAGACCGACGCTTTAGACATGTGATAGTCCTTTGGAAAGGTCTTTAAGATAAACTACACATTACGCTCCCAAAATTTGACTCTGTCTACATTTTGACTGTGGCGAGCCAAAAAAACACTGTTTAGGGCTCCAAAATGACCCTCGAAGTACAACAAGATGTGTTGACATGAAAACATACAAAATAATCCAGTTGGATTAGGTGAGAGGCCACCAATATCTACTTGGAAGATGTGCAAGGCTTCAGACAACCCTAGAAGTGTAGTACCCACAATTACAAAGAAGTACAGAAGAATGTGTTGAACTAAAAACGGACAAGAGGAGCTAGTTGGAATAGGTAGGTGGCCACCAATATCCACCTGGATCAATCCTTGCCCCTTAGAAAGAAATGGTCTCCATTGAGTTGAGTTCCATGATCAGGTGAGGAAATTTCTGTTGGATTTGGCCCCGGGTGAGCCACTTGCCTTACTGTAGGAGTTTCCCTGCCTTAACAACCCAATAAAGCTAGATCCTCTGCTGGCGAGTTCCCTTGACTTGTGTGTCCACTATTTGATCAGTGGATGCTTGTTCCATGCAGTCAGGGTTGATCTTTGTTGGTGTCAGGTGTTCTACGATCTCTAAGGTCTCCAATAATGGTGGAAAATATGGTCGGAGGAGGTCCACATTGAACACTCAGTGCAAGCCAAGGAAGGGTGGAGTGTTGAGCTCAAAATCATTGCTACACACAACCTTGGTGATAGTGTAAGGCCCATAGTGAAGTGGGAGGAGCTTCTGATGGGGCCCTGTGAGATGTTTCTTCTGCAATGTAACCAAACTTTGTCTCCAACCTAAAACTGGTGCGATACCCTATGTTGATCATGGCGCTACTTGTACTTAACATTGGATTTCTGAAAAATCACCTAGACCTGCTGGTGGATGTGTTGAATCTATTCAATGAATCTGGTGGGTTTTTTGGTCTGAGACTGAACATGGGAAGATTTTGTCTATGTGGTGGCAAGAGGTAGTCCAACATCAATGGGACCTAAGGTCTGGAATCCCAAACCCACTTGAAATGGGCTATGGTCGATGGAGCTATGGAGAGCTATGTTGTAATTGTATTGAACATATGGGAGACTCTCATCCCATGTACATGGATGCTCAGAGTTGTACATGCGTAGGATGTGCACAATCATCTGATTGACAACCTTTGTTTGGTTGTCTGTTTGGGGGTGGAAAGTAGTGGATTTAGTGAGCTTGGTGTCCAACAGTGAACAAAGACTCGACCAAAATGTTTTGAGGAACTTGTTGTCCTGGTGGGAGATGATGATCTATGCTATCCCAAAATAGACCCACACTCGTTCGAAGAAGAGCTTAGCAGTATCTATCGATGTGATGTTCTTCTTGCAGGCTGTGAGGATGGCCATCTTCGAAAATCGATCAATGACCACAAATATGTAGCCATTGCCTTGCTTGGTGGACGGAAGGCCAGACATGTAATCCATTGATATGGATTTCCAATGAGTCTCGGGAGTATGAAGAGGGTTTTATAAGTCTTGCTTCTTGATGGTTGGCTTGGAAATGGCACAGGCAATGCAAGATCTAATATACTTGCTGACATCATGTCAAATTTTTGGCTAATAATGTTTTTTTTGAAGAACGACCACAGTTTTCTCCATGCCAAAATGTCTTGCCATCTGACTATAGTGGGCTTCCCAAATATTCTTTGCACGCTCGTTTGTAGGAACACAGAGATGGTCCAGATGGCATAATGGTATGTCCTGAATGTGAAAATTCATGAAATTCGTGCCTGTACCCAAGAGATGATAGGTGGTGGTGAATTCCGGATCTTGCGGATAAAGTTGGGGCCACTCAGATGCCTCATGTCCACATGAATGGAGCACAGTGGTGATTGCAACCATGGGAGGTCGACTGAGGCAGTGAACGACACGATTTGATATCCTTGTTTTATACTTGATGTTGAGATGGAACTGTTTTAGGTAGGTGGACCACTTATGATGGAGGTCGTTATGCAATTTCCCCTATGTATGTATGAATTGCAGAGGCTTGTGATCAGTGTGGATGATCGTCTCCTTTCCTAGAATGTAATGTTTCCATTGATGACAAGATTGTACAATGGAATACATTTCCTTTTCATAGGTGGGGTATTTCTGGATAGTATCCGAGAGTGTCTCACTATGGTATGCCACTAGATGACCATGTTGAGTGAGAACTTCACCTACAACATAGTTCGATGCATCAGTCTCAATCTCAAATGATTGATGCAGATCGAGAAAGGAGAGTACTGGAGCTGACCACATGAACTTTTCCCTGCCACCACCCTTGGTCACCTAGCTGAGCTCCCATGCAATATGGGAGAATCCCAACACGAACCATCGGTAAAAGTTGGCCAGTCCCAAGAAGCTCTGAAACTCAGTTAGTATGGCCGGGGTTGGCCAGTCACGAATGGCTTGGATCTTAGCTAGATCAACATGTACCCCATGCTCATCAACAATGTAGCCTAAGTATTGGACCCTACTCATGCTAAAAGAGCATTTTTCAAGTTGTCATATAGCTTATGTTGTCGTAGAGTGCTCAAAACCTATTGAATATGCTGCATGTGCTCCTCCCAAGTTCTTTTGAAGATGAGGATGGCATCCAAATCTACCACCACAAAAGAGTTGGTGAAGGGTCTCAATACATCATCCATCAACCTCATGAAAGTGGTTGGTGCATTTTTAAGACAAAGGGAATGACCATTCATTCGAAGAGACCTTATTTAGATTTGAAGGTTGTCTTCCATACATCATTTGTTTCAATGGGAATCTGGTGGTAGCCAGACTTTAGGTCAATCTTGCTAAAGAAATCCCCCCCCTTGAGTTTTTCAAGAAGGTCATCAATCCTAGGAATTGGGTATCGGTTCCTTATTGTGATTTTGTTTAAGGATTTGTAATCAATGCAGAGTCATCAAGTCTCATCCTTCTTTTGCACTAGCACAATTAGGCTTCCGCAAGGGGAGGAGTTGGGTCTGATGTGCCCCTTTTGAAGAAGTTCTTGGATATGACACCTAATTTCTTCGTTTTCCATCAGTGAGTGACGATAGACTGGTCCATTATGTAGAGGTGCATCAGGGGTCAGATTAATTGGATGCTTGACTTAGTAGTGCGTCGGTACCTCGATGGGTGAGGAGAAGATGTCTTTGTATTCTTTGATTCTCCCGTCCACTTGCTTCTGCTACAAAGAGAGGCTCTGTATAGAGGCCACAGATGTGGTGGAGACCTTCTTCTTACTGTGAGTACGGATCATAAAGAAGACACACTTCTCGGTCTATGAAATGACCTTACTACATTTCTTAGCAGAGATTAAAGAAATAGCAATACGCGACACTACCTCTAGTATTTTGTACAATTGTCTACCCAAAGTAATAATAACACTGCGGGGTCTAGACTCATACATAGCATGACGCTTCCACAAATATGGTTTTCCTAAAAGAACATCACAAACTTCAAGGGGAACAATATCACACAATACCGCATATTTGAAAGGCTTGATGTCGTAGGGCAGACGATACTGTTGCCTGACAAGAAGATCTCTCCCTTGGTGAAGTAGGCCGATGGTGTAGGGTTGCGGGTATGGTGTCATTAGTAGGTCTAACCGCTTGATGACCTTTGCTAAGATTAGGTTCCTCTGACTGTTGCTATCGAAAATGAAATGAAGCAGCGCCCCCTTTACCCACATCTGTGAGTGAAAGAGGCATTCCCCTTCCTTTGGTTCTTCTGGTTCAATTGGTCGGACTTTGGTGGTAGCGACAATGGCAATGGGTTCAACATCGATAACCCGCTTCTCTCCTTCTGGATTTCATTCGGAATCATAATCGACATCTGACTCGGAAACCTTCAAATTGGCCACAAGTGACTGCTTGGAGCGACATTCTTCAGTGTTGTGCCAAGGGATGTTTGTTATTGGATAAATCCATAAGTGCAGACACAAACCGATCTCCCTAGATCCACCTGGATCTAGAACAAAGCAAGACAGAATAATACTCTTTCCCTAGATTTTGACTATTGAATGAACTAGGAGGCAAGAACAAGTTACATACCTTATAATCACTTCCTATGGTCTTTGTTGATCCTGCTTTGCTCCAGTGCTCTTGTGCAGCCAAGACCAAGACAACACAAACCAACCAAAGTGAAGAAAGCACAATCTATTCAACAATTAATCTATGTATATGATCAAGGAGTTATACAATAAAG
>JZKD02S0714395.1:37013-48882 GCA_000966675.3 Picea glauca | reverse complement strand
AATCTATGTATATGATCAAGGAGTTATACAATAAAGTGGACTTAGCTTTATGGGAAAGGGACATATTACTGTATCATATTGATGGAAAGTAAATATTACAACCTGAGCCTTGATGCTGAAAACTTCCTTTCGATGGCCCTTGGCTCTGACACACACACTTGCTCACTTGCATGAAGAAGATCAACCACCTTTGATAAACTTGTTGGAGTTCTTATCTACTGTAGCATCAATCATTCACACAATCTTTCACCAATTCTCCAATGAATCTTGCTTAACCTTGTTTGCTTTCTTGCTTCTAACTTTTTCCATGAGAATTCCCTCAATATATAGGAGAGAATGAATTAGTTACTTGGATAAGAATGATCCCAAAATATGTGAGAATCCAGTACTAGGATAACCATTCGAATGCCATCTCATCCTTCTAGAAGATTCCCTTCTAGAAGCTTCGAGAATTCATCTTTTTCCCTTCTTTAGAAAGAGTTCGCACCCCAGCAGTTCAACACAGTGCGAACTTCTCGCACCCTGGCTTAAGGCAACCTGTGAGAATCATGCATTATCGCAGGCAAATATACTAGCAGCCTGCGAACATTCCTCAAAAATGTGATTTTTGGAAAGAGATGAAGGTAACTTTTCTCAGGAGAAAGTTCCAATGAAGAACCTGAGTACACCATCATCAATACATCATCATGACAACCAAAATCATGGGTAACAGAATGCCCCCCAAAGTATGAGGTTGGAACCAGTGACAACCGATAGACTTTGTAAGATGCATGTGTGTGTCAAGAACCAGGAGCACATCTAATCGGATACCTGCGAACACCCAAACATATGAAGAATATCATATATACCAATTCTGAGGTAGGCATTCTCATACTTAGATCAGAGACTGATGACATTATAGACATGGGTCATTTCCACCAATCATACACTGTGGATCCATGCCGTCAAAAGGTAGCATAGCCACCGAAATACACTGTGGATCTATGCGAGAAATTTCAAATCAAGATGACATAGCCATGAAACATACACAATGGATCTATGTGTCGCAAATTATACATACTCCATCGCAACTTATCACAAAGATGATATCCAGGGTCTTCAATCTCGTCGCCCAAAGTACGAATCTAACCATGTGATTACATGTGTTGAATTCAAACATGGTAGAAACCACTTGATTACCGGTCAATGATAAAACCATTAACAAGTGCAAGAGAAATCACCATTGATGTCAATGACTCCCAAGGTACCATAGTACAATCCATCGAGTGTGAATAAATGAGTTGATGTCGAACATCCGATGGAATCTTTCGATCAGGGGTCAAACACCCATTGTCTAAAGCGAGGAAACCTGCCATTGAGGCATGCAAGTTCCAAGGTACCAAGTAATTTCTAAGTCTTGATTCCGGATAATGAGCTGAAGTCGACGGAACAAAACTCGTCACGGGAGGGCCTTGATGTATCCCCCATCAATGACACGAAATGAGTAGCAAGTTTGAAGGTGAAATAGAGCATTTTGCAAATTGGAATAGACACAGGGAAGGCCGACATGGAGAGAATGGATAACTGCAGATGCCCGACTCAATATAGGTTTCAGATGGACTTCTCTTGAACATATGAATGACACGACCAGTGATTTGGAAGCATTGACTCAAAGATGACACAGGGAATGACCTTGTAGCAAATCGAATGAGAGACAAATGGATTTCCCAAATCGGCTTCAAATGCGATGAATAGGGGGTGTCATGTTCAAGACCGACACTTATTGCCAATCAATATGAAGATGAAACATATCCCTTTCCCAAATTTTCTGCCACCATTTATGGCGAGTACCTCTTTATTTTTACGCAAGCTTGAGAAGGATAACATATGCTTGTTGATATAAGCTCATCCTTCGGAAGAGTCCCTCATATTATATTTAACGAACCCTAAGAAGGAGTGGTTCGGTCCCATCACGGGTCTGTCAATGTTTGTTTAACGAGTCTAGAGATAGAAAACTCGGAGGTTTTTCAAGATTATAGAGTTTGGAAAAACACTTAAAAGAGAACTCTCTCAGTTCCTTTTTTGTAAAATAGTCTGGATAAGATCGAAAAAGAGATAAATTATCGCTCACCAGACGCTTACTTAAAATACTTTAGCGAGCGTGAAAATAGCAAGGCTGCTCGGCGATCTTTTCATGTTTAGAGAGTCTGAAAAGAGCTTAAAGAGGACTCCAGGGGGTTTCCTTTTTTGTATAACCTTGTTGAGCCCAAAAAAGTGATAAAACTATGCTCGATTAAGTTCTCATGTATTTACGAGCGCAAGAACGGACAAAAACGACGCTCGAGGTTTTATGTAAAAAACCCTAAAAAACGATCAAAAACACACGATAACCAAGAAAAACATGTCCATATCCCTGTATTGAGTCATCAAAGTCATCACACCTGCACAAGTTACACTCAACACGACATCAGGGATTAGGGTTTAGTTGATAAATAATTATAAAAACCCAAAATGATATAGTAAAAGTAAATAAAATGAGTAAAAACTCTTTTTTACCACACCATTTTACATTTCTACTATTGAGCTCCAAAAAACCCCTCTTTTACCCTCCATGTTCAGCGTTAGTTTACGGGAGCTATGAGAGACCATTCAACGAGCTGTCTGCGAAATTAAGGTAAGCTCTTTGTCCTTGACATTTTCATGGTTGAATTTTGTGATTTCATTGGTTAAATGTTTAGTTTTAACTTGTTTTTTCAAGCCCTACATGTGCGTTGGCATTCTCGCAGGCAGACCATACGGGGCCTGCGAGAATGATGCATTCTCACAGGTGAGCGTTAAGCCACCTGTGAGGTTCTCGCACTGTGCAAATGGGGCACCTGCGAGAATCGCAAAACCCAATTTTTTTTTTAAATTTTTAGCCAAAGAAAAAGATCCAAATCATGAAAAAAGTTATTAATCCTCTTTTTATGTTCCTTATGCAGATATTTGAACAGTAACATGGTGTTTGAGTGGCGTGAAAGGGAACATGAAGAGGATAATGCAATGGTCGAGAATCATCCTCCTACCATAGCTGCATTGAGAGATTGTGGGCTCTTGAAATACTTTCGCATCCTGGGCATGAGGGCCCAAGTCAGACTATTAGAGTATCTGGTGCGTATGTGGGACCCAGATCAACAGGTTTTTCATGTGGGAGCTCACACACTGTCCATAGACATAGAGGACATTTACTTTTTGACCGGATTGTCCCGACGTGGATACTATGTCAGCCTGACCGGTAGTAGAGGTGGTGGGTTAAATATGAGTGAGTACTGCAATCAATACTGCGTACCCGAGGCTATATAGGGGGTACAAGACTTGACCCTTCGTACTATCCTTTTCACTATAGCTCAGATGGCTGGGAGTTCTGCTCCTCATATGGCATTACATAGCTATTTCCAGTACACCATCGAGTGTATTGAGCCTCGAGTATTCAACTGGGCAGATGCTGTGCTTCGTAGTATCAAAAAGCAATTGACCAAATGTAGGTGAGGTGACCTGAAGCAATTCGGGTATGGATCTTTGCTGGTGTCCTTCTTCCTTGAGAGGGTCCCCGTATTTAGACTACAGGTTGAGTGGAACATATCGGGTCCCAGGGATCCAAGGATGTTGAGATGGTGTCAGCTCATGGCCCGACACGTAGCAGGAACAATCGTCAAGCATGACGATATCTTCTTTGACTGGCTTCAAACCCAGATGTTGATGGTCGATGACTACGCTTATGCCAGATTGGATTTTCGAGGAGATCCGTATTTAGCACTACCAGAGGATACTTAGTGGGGTGGCCTTGGTAAGAAGTACACGCATTTTCTCTTTTTAAATGTTTTTGAATTTTTATCATATTCAAATGTTTTTGTTTTTATACATTCATCCAAAGACTAATACAAAATCGTTTGTTGATAACACAGATGTTGGACCGTATAGACCTCCTGACACTTCTCCCATCCAGTGGCGAGGAGAGGTAGCGGAGCACCACAATATGCTACGGATTATCAAGTAGTGGAATAGAATCTAGAGGGCCTTACTGCAGACATTCCAGACATGACTCTGGAAGAGGTTCCACGATGCGATCAACGTCATACTGTAGGGTTATCAACAACTACGAGTCGACTTCTCTGTAGGGTTGCTAGGGAATTCGTGTGTTACCGTGAATGTCATCCATGACGTCACTTTGTAGAAGCTATAAGCTTCAATTTTTGACATTTTGGTTTTCGGACAAACTTTTTGTAAAAAACCTTTTGATCATTATATATATAGATGGCTTCTACCGGTTTACTTTACATTGTGTGAATTTTGATGTGTTTGATTTATAAATGATTCAAATGTTTGTCCAATACATAATTAGCCAATGCATCTGTTAATGTATTTAGACATCTAGGAATATGCTAATATTCAATGTGATCAAAATAACGTTCCAAGAGGCCAATTCGCAAATACACTCATAATAAAGTAAGACTTCGAATAGAGTAGATATTACTTAGCTGTAGTACTACAAGCTGGGAGTCAAGTCGCATAACCAAATGACGAATTCCAAGCGAGATAGCATCAACCAATAATTCAATAACTGTGCTATACTCTGCAATGTTGTTGGTCACACAGCTGAGGCACACACCTCGTAAAGATACAAGTTCGTTTGTTGGGGCATAGATTGCCCATGCAGCGGACGCAAGGTTCCGAGTACTACGGCTAGCGCCATCAGCAAAGCCAATATAAGGTAGTGAAAACTCTGACATATGGAAATCAAACACGACGTCACATAAGGGCAGAGACCAGATAACAACAAAAGAAAACTATAGTAACACACACAAAGTATGATACATTAAAATACAGGTACTTGTGCACAAATGATTTATGCATAGTATTTCTTCAAGTACAACCCATTCCTGGGTTCACTCAAAGGGAAACCATCGTAATCTAACAGCTCATATGCTCCTTTTTCCAAAACTCGGCGAACAATATAAGGACCTCGCTACATTGGTTCGAATTTCCCAGCTCCTAACACATCTCGATCCTGTTCATAGAGAATAACAAGATCGCCTTTAGAGAAAACACGAGGCTTGACATGCTTGTCATATTGTGCCTTGACACGTTTTTTCTGGGCTTCTATTATTAGAGTGGCGTCACATCGAGTTTCGTCTAATTGCATTAGATACAATAGACACTCTTCTTCAACAGAAGTGTTGGGTAAGAGTTTGACAGCTAGCTTCAGAGAGGGTATCTCACATTCTATAGGAAGAATGGCTTCCACACCATAGACTAATTGAAAAGGCGTAAACCTAGTAGTGGATTTGGCAGACATCCGGTATGCCCACAATGCCAAAAACAACATTGTGTGCCAACTTGTTTTATGAATTCATATCATCCGTCGAAGCATAGTTATAATAACTTTGTTGATTTCTTCGACTTAGCCATTAGCTTGGGGATAATAGGGTGTTGAGTTATCATGGCGAAGACCCAACTTTTCCGTGAGTTTAGACATCATAAAATTCCTAAAGTGACTACCATGATCAGTGATGATAGCTTGGGGAACACCAAAATGAGTTATCACATGGTTAAAAAGATACAACATTGTGGTATTTCCAGTATTATCGAATGTCGGCATCGCCTCGGCCCACTTTGTAAATTAATCAACAGCTACAATGATGTAACCATGCCCCCCGGCCGAGTGAGGGTGACATGTCATAAAATCAATGCCCCATTTTGCAAAAGGACCAACTGAGACCACGGGGTGAAGAGGAGTAGGATGTGACCAAATTTTCTGATTGTAGGTCTGGTAGGCATGGCATTTTTGAACGACAGTAATGCAGTCATGAAACAAAGAAGGCCAAAAATACCCTGCACGTAAGATCTTCTGGGCAGTAGCATACCTAGACATATGACCACCACATGCTCTGAAATGGCAGTCATTCAGAGATTTCTCGACTTCGTCAAACATTAAACAACGTCAAAAAACAGAGTCAATTCCTCAACGGTAAAGAGTATCCCCGAGGATAATGTATTGATGAGCTTGATAGCATATGCGACGTCGTTCAGTACTAGACAAAGCAAGCCGAAAAGTCTAGGTTTGGAGATATATAATGATATCCCCATACCAAAGATCATTAGTTTTAATAAGAAAAAGAGATTCATCGGGTAATGAATCTACTGCTACATTTTCCGTTGTAGAATGAGGAAAATAACATATCAACTCAGCAAAAACTAAGGATTTCTTAGACTTGGCACGATCGAATTCCAAATCAAACTCCTGGAGTATGACAATCCATTTGGAGTACTTTCCCCCAAGCAATTGACGTGTCAAAATATGTTGCATAGGGTTGCAATGAGAAATCACCGTAGTCTTACGTGAGAGGATATAGTGCCGGAAGCGTTGAACGGCTTGAACGACGTCCAAGGCTATTTTTTCAACATGTTGATACTTGATTTCAGTTGGTGTGAGACTTTGACTCAAGTAGTAAACAACATGTTTGTCGTGCGCATCGTCCTCTTCGACAAGAACCATGCCAATAGTGCACTCTGAGGCAACAAGATAAAGGAAATAATCATGACTGTAATCAGGAGGAAAGAGAAGTGGAGCTCGCGCGAGGGACAACTTCAAAGCTTCAAAAGAATTGTTGGCAATGGTATCCCAAACGAACTCAAAATCTTTCTTTAGTAGCCGCGTAAAACCACGAGTGATCTCGACGTAATTAGGGATAAAACGACGAAGAAAGTTTGCTTTCTCCTGCAAACTTTTCAACTGGTGTAGTGTAGAAGGAGGAGGGATATTAAGAATCGCCTCAACCTTAATAGGATCCACCCGGATCCCTTGACGCGAAATGATAAAACCTAAAAGACGGCTAGATTCCATGCAAAAAACGCATTTATGAGGATTTAAACGTATACGATAGAACTGACAGCAAACGAAAATAGCTTGGAGGTGAGTAGGGTGATCGACTCTGTGCATAGAATGAGCTGGTAAATTGTCCAAATAGGGTTGAACGATATGCTTAATGTCATGAAAAGCATAAGACATAGCGCGTTGAAAAGTTGCGCCCGCATTCTTAAGACCAAAAGGGAGTTTCCTATAGGCAAAAGTACCCCAAGGAAAAATAAAAACAGTTTTATGTTGATCCTCGGGAGCAATGTTAATTTGATTATAGCCGGAGAAACCAGCCATGAGGGAGAAGATTTCACTTCCGGCATAGTCATCGACAATCTTATCGATGAAGGGGGTAGGAAAGTTTTCCTTGGGACAAGCTTTGTTAATATCCCTATAATCAACACATACATGAATATTGTCGCATTTCTTGTCAATTGGGACAGGATTGGAAACCCATTCTATAAGAGCCACCGGATAAATAAAGTCGGCTTTTAGAAGTTTTTCAACTTCAAGCTTGATAGCCGCCGCTTTACGTGGGTGGACTGGACGAATGCGTTGCCGGACAGGTTTAGCTCTGGGGTATGTCTTTATCTCATGTACAACAATAGCAGGGTCGATACCTGGCATCTCTTCGTAGCTCCAGGCAAAGATGTCACAAAATTATTTGAACAAAGATGTATATGTGACGAGTTCATCTGAAGAACACGAAGCTCCAATATGGACATTTTCGACTATCCCAGGTTTAATGGATATGTCAATGGGAATCATGGGTGAGATGTTAGTTAATTTCCCTTCGGAAAAAACATCATGGGAAGTCGTGGGAACCGTCGAGATGACAACAACGGTCGATGGAGTCGAAATCCGTTGGTAGTTCTCAAGAGTGTGTTGCTCCAGAAAAAGTATGGAACGATGATGTCCATCATCCCAAGGGGTGTCGTCCATGATGGACATGATCATCTCGTCAGTGGGAAAAATAACACGAAAAGGATCGGGAGACAACTCATCAAGAGAGGGGGTATAAGGTGTTGTCGATTGAATTGCCTGATAAGCACACTCAACCGGACTTAACGGCATGACATCGCCGAAACGAGTATGATATCCAGGTTCAAGGACTATCCAAGGGTCAGAAGACACATGAATTTCGTGAGGCATGGTGGAAATCATGTTAATAGAAGCAACTGACGGGCGTGGAACATCGGGCGGTGGAATGAGAAAAGTACCCATTAACAAGGAGTCTTTTAAAAGGCCTACACCGACGTTCTCATAACCTGGTGGGGTTTTAGCAATAAACGACATGTTGCCAGTACGGATATCAGAATTGAAAAAGACAAGTTGGTCAATGGTAACAACCTTTCCTTCATGAGGGAAACGTACTACACGGAAAAGTGTTGACACAATGGCGCGCATGGAATCGATCCAGCTACGGCCAAGTAAAATATTATAATCAAGAGGAGCGTCAAAGACTTCCACTTCAACGTGGACCATCTTACCTTCTAGGGTAATAGGCAATGAATGAAGAACACCGCAAGGCTTAAAATCAGAGCCATTGAAGGCTTTAAGAGTATTTTGTGATTCATTCAAGGTAGGAGAGCCCATGGCTTTCCAACAAGCAAAAGACATTACACACATTGAGGCACCCTCGTCGATAACAGTTCGACAAATGTTCTTGTCAGAGACAACAACTTGAATTTGAAATGCGAGTTGAGGGGGTAACCTTGGAATGTGATCATCCAAGTCAAAGACTATCAAATTTGTATCTGTCGGGTCAATTCCACCTATAGCTTTCAACAAGGCCTTCCGTTGTGCAGGACAAGACTGAAGGACTTCAAGGGATGACATCGCAGAAGGTGCCTGGGCTAGATCTTCAACAATGTTGTAGTTCTGGGCAGCACAAGCGTGAGGATTGAAAGTCGACTTCCTAACGACACCTTTTGGGGGTGGTCGCAGAACTGTATCAAGGCTCGGTCGTTCGAGATGAAGAGGACCGTTAGTAGGTGGAGTCGCGGGAGAGGGTTGGACTAGAGCAGGAGGTAAATCGTCAACCTTCTCCTTAGATGGAGTATAATCTTTGGCTCTAGTCGTGAGTGCAATGTTATTCTTCTTAGAATCACCAGTACACATCAGAACATATGATTTCGTAGAAGAGGATGGTTGGTCTTGAATGACCAACTGAGCGTATTGTTGATACGGGAAGGGTTGGAACAAGACAACCGGAGTAGACGGTTTTGGGGCTCCTTGAAGGAACTTCGTAACCTCGGCACGTCGTGGAAAATCCTTTGTGTAGTGATCATCACCACAGATAAGGCAAGGATATCAGGGTTTGCGCTTATCCCGGTCCTCAACAATAGTAGTTTTAGGTTGCTCTGTTTGATTATTATTTTTTCCCTCCTTATTCTTACCTCTCCCCTTTTTGGATTTGTTTTTACCGGCTGGGGTAGATTGAACAGCGTTTACCTCAGAAGTTTTTCCGGTAGGAGTGGCAGGAGACAAAGCATTTTGAACATTAGAAGAAGAAGATTTAGAGTTTGTGCTTGAAACAGAATGTGATTGGGCTTGGGCCGTACCAATCACACCGTCAGTTGCATGCGAGGCAGCTGGAGTAGTTGAAGTGCTGGAAGTACTAGGACAAGGTTCAAGTAACAAATCATAAAGTGTTCCCGTTTGCGAATAAACGAGATCAAGATACTGAGCACGACTTATAGCCTTCTCCTCCGTGACGATGCCACCCATGGCAATGTCCTTACCAATTTCATTCACAAAGGATTTTGTAAACCATTCGGCCAGTAACTGATCGGGGAGTTCAAGTTTCATGAGACGTCGTCTCCTTCGCCACTCATGGAAATGATTAGATATATGAGTGCCTTTAGTCTGTTTGAAGGAAGTCAAAATCTCAGTCCCGGTATCATAACGGATCGGTAACTGGTAATGTGTAAGGAAAGTCATATCTAGGGTGTTGAAATCAAAGAAGAAACCTCGTGGCAATTCAATATACCACTTCGCAGCAGAACCGGGAAGGGTTCGTTGAAAAAGACGTAAACGAATAGAGTCATCCATCAATGAGTTGGATGAACACCATAGGTGAAAAGTCATAACGTGATTGTTCGGGTCCTCTCCCGCTTTGACGTCGAATTTAGGAATGTCCAATGGAAGCTTGGCAGGCATAACGGGCCATTGGGGAGAGTGACGAATAGGATCATTCAAAATCCTAGACAAGTCCGACAAATCCAAAGTAGCAAGAAAATGTAACTATCGATTCACCTGCGGGTACTGGTGGCTTTGGGGTGGAAGCCCTGTGGGAAAACCAGTAGGACTGTAAGCAGTCTACACATTATTCGGTGGTGGCTGGAGAGGATAGTAACTCGAGGAATTGTAACCTTGAGTGGGGACCTAAGATTGAACATTCGTACCCCAAATAGGATTGGGTATACCTGGATATGATTGGACTATAGTAGGGATAGGTTGTTGCCCCCCAGTCGTTTGAGGAAGATTTTGTATCATCTGATTCCAATACTGGGCCAAAGCAGGAGGTATATTTTGTCCAAAAGGTGGGGTTGGTCCCCCCATTGTAGGTAGAGTTTCAACCAGATGTTGTGTGCCAATCGAAGGTTGTGTAGTAATTGGATTGTGTCCGGTAAGAAGAAATTGAATCGTACCACCTTGTCCACCAACGGAAATTTGCAAGTTTGGTGCAATGAACGGGATAGTGCCACTAGGATTAGGATTGCTGGAAGGAAATTGAGGGAGTGTCGGAATAAAACCGGGAATAGGGTTCCCAAGAAAAGAAAGACCACCAGGAGTACCAGATGGGGTTTGCGGAGGTGTTGGAATAGAAGCATTCAACAAAGCATTCAACGCAAGGTATCCGGGTGGTAGAGTCGGAGTGACATTGGGCATTCGCTGTGTGTTTATGGGAGCAAGACCAGCTGTAGTGAACCCGGTTGGGACATTCGTAGTGTTCGCGAAATGGGCCATCTCAGTAGGGAGAGTAAAGTGATAAGTGGTATTCACCGGTACAGACTCTGTCTCAGAAAACATCGGAGGGTTGATTTCAGAGACCACAGGCGAACCAGGACTAAAAAGGGTCCTGCGAAAATCACCTGTAGACCAAAAAGGATCTTGGCCTTCTACACCGGGAAAAGGCCCAATGGGTGATCCAGAAGAGGTAACAACTAATTCTCCAGAATAATTTAATCGCATAAAGGGTTGTTCACCACGATGAATTCGAAAGTCCTCTCTAGTATTGGTAATCCGAAAAGGTTCTAGAGAGTCAGTTGATTCCACTTGTGGTGTGGTAACAACTGCGGCTTCACCTTGCCGAGGAGGGTCCTTAGGTGTAGCTGTAGGAAAGGGTTGTGAACCGTCCAGATGCTCTGGAGATAAACCCTGCATTCTACGTGAATGACATGGGGGAGCTATTGTAAACAAGTGACAAGCTCCGCGAAGAAACTCTTATGGTCAACTTCGAGAAACAAACAACACGCGCTAGTAAACAAAATCTAGGAAGAAATCACCAAGCAAACAAGACCTTCTAATTTCGAAGCCACTAGTTGGTGATGAAATCCAACGTCGCAACAATGAGACGAGAAGGGGCGAGGCCATGTTGGAAAAGTTACGCGGACGACCTACTTAACAGACTTACACCCTGGTGCAAGCTCCCACACATAATCATGGGTATAGCCTCCAAGGAGCCCGAGTGAGTTTGGTCAACGTCAATTCCAGGTACCGTGAAGACTTTCCCCTCCACAGTCACCTCGGGTAAGAACCTAGAGAGATAGGCCAATAAGGTCACCACCAACAACAATAAATCCTGGGGGAACAGTCGACAGTCCGATCCACACGCAAGGGCAGGGTATCTAGCCCGAAATCAACTCAAAAGGCTCCCACTCATCATTGTGGGTATACCTCCGAGTGATCCCCGTAATACGTGCAATCTCTACACTGATATCAACAAAGCAGGGTGAGTAACTCTGCCAATATCAATGCGACCTCGTGCTT
>JZKD02S0714395.1:3455-36963 GCA_000966675.3 Picea glauca | reverse complement strand
GAGAAGGGCTTCCCAGGACAAGATGTTGCAAATGGAATTTAACACTCCCTAACACAAGATTCTATTGTGTGTTTTGTGCTTTTGGAGAGTGTATCTCTCTTCCTACTCCAAAGCGTTAGCGTAGCTAAATGTTGGTGTAAAAGAGCCCTAGAAAATAGTTACTAGATAAATTTTATGATTACGCAGTGTTATTAAAGGTTGTTGTTTACTCAAAGGTAACGGAAATGAAACTTATGTTGTATGACTCTGACCCAATAATGCAAGGATGAGAATGAAATGTACCAGTTTTCGTTCAATGAATCCTATGTATGGGAGAGAGAGAGCGTTCCAGATCAACCTTGAACTACAATGCACAATTTCATTCAAATGCCAATACAAACAATCACTTATCAAATGAAAATACTCTATTGTGTCTTTTTAAATACTTCAACAAGCTCAATAATTTGATTTTTCAATGTTTTCTAAAGACAAAAACAATTTTTTGAAAGAAAAAATTTATTGTTCACTTTTCAAAAAAGGACCCTCACTATGCCAATGAGAGCACAGAAAATCAAATCAACGAATAAGAAAATAACCCAATCCACTCTTTCAATGAAAACAAAAATAAAGAGCAAACCAATTTAGTCTTTTCAAATGCAAAAGAAAATGATCTTTCAAACCATAAGCAAATGAGAAAAACCAAGCAAACTTAACTTTCAACCAATCACTGGATCTTAACTAATCAAACACACTCAGATTCTGAAGTCAGAGAGAATGGTTTTGCCAAGAAAATCCAAGAAACGAAAGTCAAGCCACAAATGACAAGAAAATCCTTGAAACCCTAAGACTGTTCATGCATACAAACAAAGACAAGAAATATACCAATCAGAGGTCCAAGAAACTCATAAGATGCAATCAAACTGATCTGGGCAGTGAGAAATACCAAAAATCAAAATCAAATTTTTGAAAAATGATGTTCGCAGGCAAGCAATATAACACAGTGCCAGAATCACTGATTCTCACAGGTGACCCTTGAGCAGGGTGCGAGAACCTCGCACTGAAACCTATGGGCAGAGTGCAAACTCTACCTATTCTCGCAGGCTGCAATGCAGTGCAGTGCAAGAATTCCTGAACATAACCAAAAATTTGAAAAATGAAACACAATTCAAAAAGGCTTCTGGACCCAGAAGGTCTATCAGGATATCCTGAAGACTCAGAGACTAATAAGACAGGAGAAAAGTGAAACCAGAGCAAATGGCCATAGAAAAATATCAAAAGCCACAAAGAAAATGGTATGTTCCCTAGTATGGTTGCCAATTTTGTTATTGGATAAATCCGTAAGTGCGGACACAAACTGATCTCCCTAGATCCACCTGGATCTAGAACAAAGCAATACAGAATAATACTCTTTCCCTAGATTTTGACTATTGAATGAACTAGGAGGCACGAACAAGTTACATACCTTATAATCACTTCCTATGGTCTTTTTTACTCCTGCTTCACTCCAGTGCTCTTGTGCAGCCAAGACCAAGACAACACAAACCAACCAAAGTGAAGAAAGCACAATCTATTCAACAATTAATCTATGTATATGATCAAGGAGTTATACAATAAAGTGGACTTAGATTTATGGGAAAGGGACATATTACTGTATCATATTGATGGAAAGTAAAGATTACAACCTGAGCCTTGATGTTGCAAACTTCCTTTCGATGGCCCTTGGATCTGACACACACACTTTCTCACTTGCATGAAGAAGATCAACCACCTTTGATAAACTTGCTAGAGTTCTTAGCTACTGTAGCATTAGTCCTTCACACAATCTTTCACCAATTCTCCAATGAATCTTGCTTAACCTTCTTTGCTTTCTTGCTTCTAAGTTTTTCCATGAGAATTCCCTCAATATATAGGAGAGAATGAATTAGTTACTTGGATAAGAATGATCCCAAAATATCTAAGAATCTAGTACTAGGATAACCATTCGAATGCCATCTCATCCTTCTAGAATATTCCCTTCTAGAAGCTTCAAGAATTCATCTTTTTCCCTTCTTTAGAAAGAGTTCGCACCCTAGCAGTTCAACACAGTGCGAACTTCTCGCACCCTGGCTTAAGGCAGCCTGCGAGAATCATGCATTCTCGCAGGAAAATATACTAGCATCCTACGAACATTCCTCAAAAATGTTATTTCTAGAAAGAGATGAAGGTAACTTTTCTCAGGAGAAAGTTCCAATGAAGAGCCTGAGTACACCATCATCAATACATCATCATGACGACCAAAATCATGGGTAACAATGTTATGATACTCACACCAATTTCTCGTGTCCTTCTTCATCTTTTCATTTCCCTTCTTGTGTTGCAACTTGGATTGGTTGTCCTAAGAGTGGCCATCTTAGCTCGGTCCCTTGCTGTGTGGGTTGTTGCCACCTTTTCCCTTCTTCGACTGTGAGGAGTTTGTAGACCCAAACTCTCGCCTCTTCTGCTTAAATTTATGCTTGATCTTGACAGTGTATCTATAAGACGTGCCTAATGAGGTAATGTCTAGAAAATCCATTTCTGTTTGAATGTATCTATGCAAACAACCAAAGTATTTGAGCACCAGATGTCTCTCAGAGTCTTGGATACCCAATTTGGTGCGCAGGGTATGGAAAATATTGGTGAAATCTGGTACTGTCTTGTCCCTTTCTTGACATAGGGTGGTCCATCTGGTGTAGTGGTCCTCGTAGCTTCCAACAGGGTAGTATTTTTCTTTAATGTCATCTCAGAAGGAATCCCATGTAGGGGAAACCAAAAATATTGCAGATTCCTCTACGATTATTTTCTCAGAGTAAGTATCCCACCAGTCCTTAACATGGGGGACGACCTTGAGGAGTGCAAAAGTAATATTTTCCTTATTGGAAAAATTGTGGACCGAAAAATACCCTTCGAGCAGATTCAACCATTTATCTACAACATCTGCATCTATCAGTTCTTCAAATAATGGATTATCAAAATTTACATGTACCTTGAAAGGGGTTGCATGGCTGCTTGATCAAGATGCTTCTCATGTGGGTAGTCATTGAAGGATCTATGCAAAATTGTCCATCATTTCATTTCTTTGTCCGCGAGGGCTTCCTCGAGAAACATTTTAATAGGATATCATTCTCCATCATCTTTATTTCTGTCCCCCATGGGTTGTTGTCGGGCTCAACATAACCAATCTTGAAATGGCTTGATTGGTTCAAGTCCCAACTTTTTGTACCCAGATCTTGTCGGGGACATGCATGAAGAAAAATAAATGAAGAGCAGGCCACTCTGATACCACTGATCCAGATTTAGGAGCGGAACGAACTGATTAACAGACTGAATACAATAAACACAGAGATATGAATAACAACACAAATATCCAGTCAACGATATCTTCTATTGAATAAATGAAATAGGCTGAAACTGTAAAACTACAGAACTGAAACACTTGCTCGAATGGTGGTAGCTATCTATAAGAAGAGATGTGGTTGCTACGTGCATCTGTATGAGTAGAATGATTACAATGAGGATGCATAGGCCTTTTTGAAATTACTCATGAATTCCAAAACCCTAGACATCCAAAAACCTAACCCTAGGAGGTGAAACGCCAAAATTCATGTGGGCCCCTATGGGTAAGTTGGTACCTCAACTTCCCAAGTTCATAACTTTTGCATAAGACCTACATTTTAGGCACGTGATAGGACATTGGAAATGTATTTCAGAGAGCTACACATTACGCTGTTAAAATCTGACTCCGTCTACAATTTGACTGTGACAAGCCAAAAAATCATTGTTTAGAGATCGAAAACGGCCCTGGAAATACAACAAGATGCGCTGACATGAAAACATACAAAATAAGCTAGTTGGATTAGGTGAGAGGCCACCAGTATCTACTTGGAATATGTGTAGGGCTTCAAACAACCCTATAAGTGTAGAACCCACAATTGCAAAGAAGTACAAAAGAACGTGTTGAACTAAAAATGAACAAGACAAGCCAATTGGAATAGGTGGGTGGCCACCAATATCCACCTAGATCATTTGTTGTGGTGTATATGGAACAATATGTTGCATTTGAATGCATTGTGTAGTGCAATAACTTGTAAATTTGTTGTTCACATATTTACCTTTATTATCTATTCTTAACCTTTGAAGTTGATGTCCATATTTTTTTTCTACAAGGGCCTTGTAGGCCAAAAACATGTCAAAAACATCACTCTTGAGTTTTAAGAAGTAAACCCAAGTGCACTTGAAGAAGTCATCAACGAAATTTGAGAAGTACTTGCACCTAGAGAAAGAAGGAGAAGAAAGTGGACGACAAAAATCATCGTGAACAAGTTGCAAAGGGGTCGAGGCATGCTTGTCAAAATTGTCCAAATGATGTCTGTTGAGAACAAAACTAACATAAACACCATCTCTAGAAGAAACAAGAGGAATACTAGTCACCATATTTTAATTACGTAGTTGTTTCAATGAGAAATAGTTTAGATGACCAAACTTCTCATGTCAAAGTTTTCTCGAGTCATCGTTATGAGAAACAAAAATGGATGGAAAAGATGATGACCCAAAGTTGTCAAATTTGTACAACTTGGTAATAACATCAACTATTCCAGTTGCTAGGACATGCTTAAAGTATTTTAAATCCTTGATTACAACTTGGTGAGGTGAAAACTTTACGGCTTTACCTTCACCTGAATGAGTGATATGATACATTGATAGAATGTTGCATGAAAGAATTGGAACACATAATACATTATTGAAATAATCATTATCTACCTGAATTTCTCTAGACCCTACAACATTAAGAGATCTATCATCACCAACAACTATTTATTTAGTGTTACATTCATTAATAGAAGAAAAAATGGCTTTATCTATATCCATATGAAAGTTACACCATAATCATTAAGCCACTCATCATAAGAAGAAGTAGATGTTGCATTGAATGACAAACCAGAAGCATAAAGTGCATGTCCTTGAGAAGAAGAGTTAACAAAAGAAGAATCATGATTGATGTTATGCTTCTTCATTGCTTCTTCTAATTCCTCCACATTTTTAAAACATTTAGACTCTAGATGACCATCTCTCCCACAAAATTTGCAATGTCTGTCTATCTTCTTACTTTTTGTTTTTGGTCCTTTGTTACAATTCAGAGTAGAAGTTGGATGAGAGGGTTTGGGACTCTTGTTTTGTTTTTTGTGGCAAGGATTTTTCCTCTTTGGATGCTTTGGTTTACCTTTATGTTGGACCACTAAGGCTTTTCTATATGTACCTAGAGTGATGATCACTCCAAGTTGCAAGAGCTCATTTTTCTCTTTAATCATAGAATTATAAAAAGACTCAAGATTGGAAGCTTGGTAAGCACTCCCTAGAGCTTCTCTGATGGCATAAAAAGGTAGATACAAAGACATAATATGCACTACCAAACATAACAAGAATAACATATATGCAATGGTCATGCTTCAGATCTATTTTTCATTCTTGAATTAAAAGTCTAAGTGTTTTAAACTTAAATAAATAATCTTCAATGAAAGAGAAATGTTTGGGACTTAAGGTCATTAACTAATTTTCAATATGGTGGGCTTAAATCACATTATGTTTACCAAATACGACTCCCAACTTATCCCAGGCTTCATTTAGGTCATCAATTCCTTGAATGTGAAACTATAAATCAAGAGAGATAGGAATTCCTATTAATCCATGTTCTTCATCATTTTTATTATCTCATTTGGATTTCTTTTTTACATCAATGGGGGCTTGTCCTTGTTAAAAATTGAGAGAGCAATATTAAATACAACACAAAATTCACACACATAGCAGGAGCAAAAAAAGACCATAGGAAGTGATTATTCCTATGGTTGTAGCACATAAAAACAATGTTTACCCTAGAAACCCTTACCAAGAAAACCAACAGTCAAGATATATATCTTTATTGACCTTATCGAAGTTGGCTAAACACCAGGCCATTTGATGCATCTTACAATGGAATTCTTAGAGCCTTTAAATAGGATTCATCACATCAAATACCATGGGTACCTAATACCATGAGCTCGTAAACCACCAACGGTAAACCTGTTAGGGACCTAACCTACCTAACCCCTCAAGTGGGTAGAATAATATATTTCCATGTAATAAAGGTTGATATTAATAATACCTAGCAATAAGGAGGAATAAGTCAAATGTAAGAAGACCTAATAGAAGCTTCCACTTCTAGAAGGATCTTCCTCTAGAGTGTTCTTTTGGATAGATAGATTTAGTATAAATAGGAGTAGAGAGTATGATAAGTTTTTTCTTGAAGAATTATTGTAATAGAGCTCTGCTCTGCCAGAGTTTTCCCCCTCGAAGAGGCAAGTGAAACTTGTTTCCTATCAATAAAGGTATAAATCTGGTGTTGTGGTTCCATATAATTTGTTGTTCCACTGTTAGCTTTGCATTATTTCTGTATTTTGTTGCTATATTGGTGTTATTTTCTGCATTGTTTCTCTTCTCTAGTAATATAATAGACCTGGTACCTTACAAGTGGTATCAGAGCACTTTCCTCGGCAGAAAATTGTGGGTTAATTTTTTTCAGGGTAGAGACGTATTCCATCATCTTAAAGTTACATAGATCTATCGTTGCATGCATAATCCAGTGGTCGGGGAGTAATACATGTAGGAAATACAAGTGGTACTCAAGCGCACATCTATTGGCCACCCCTGTAACCCCTGTTGGTATCCCTTCGAGTGGTAGAACATCAACCAACACCTGTATATGGATCGACCTAGATTTCCTGAAGCCTTCTGTAGATAAACTGATTGGACACCTAACTACTATAGTTCCATCGAGAACCTGGGAAGATACTCTCTAGTACATGGGTAGTCGGGTAGTACAGCTAAGGGAATGTTCTATCCTCCTTAGTTGGTGCCTAAGATATTGGACCAAGTACTACTGTTGGACCTCGCATGTATATCAGAGAGAAATAGCACAGGGAAAACCATTATCTGTAGAAACCCTGAATACCCTACCCCTTGGGACAGAAACAAAAACAAAACAAACAAGATGTATTTATGCGCAATTGTGCCTTCTGCATCCTGGTTGCAAAATTAATACACATTTCTTCTTGTTAAGCATTTGGGCATTTCTTCACTGCAGTATTATTCAGGTCAGATTATAACTCCATGGGAGTTAAAAAAAAAGTATAGTGGTCCCACCAACACACTTATTTGGGACCTATCCCATTGGATTCCCCTTTTCTCCTTGATTGCAGTCATACCTTTCATTTTTAATATTTTTTCCAATGGACCCGACCCATTCCCAGCTTCCCTATTTTTCCACCTATTCCATTATATTTCGCTTCTCCCCTTGATTGTCATGGTATCTATCACTTATAAGTCCTTTTTTGTGGTCCCACCCACCCATTTTCCCTTATCTGCACTCCTCTCCAAATGGCCACCACTCGCAACCAAGACCTGCAAGATTCCATCAATCAAGCCCAAGACTCCATCTAACGTGTGACATATGAGATTGGCTCTACCGATTCCTGCCTTGCACAATTTGAGACCCAATTCCAACACAAATTTGACACCATGGAAGCCAAATTCATGAACCAATTTAACACCCTCCAGTCTACTGTCAACCAGTTGTTTAACTGCACTTTAGGTCCTTCCTCCTCGGACCAACCAGATGTTATTGATTCCCCTTATTCTATGCATTTTCAATCCAACTCCTTTCATTGTGACCCCCGTCTTCCCCACATTGAGCTTAATAAATTTGATGGCTTCGATCCTACGGGTTGGGTTACTCAAATGGATCATTATTTTTCTCTACACAGTATTACTAATGAGTTGGCCAAACTTATCTATGTTGTCCTCTATCTAGATCCTCAACAATGGAAATGGTGGCAATGGCATAAAAATTCACGTCATGGGTATATTGCTTAGACCCAATTTGTTGCAGAGCTCTATGACCCTTTGACATTGATACTCACTATATCGATCGTTTGACCAAGTTGAAACAGTCACACACAGTGCAAGACTTTATAACTTCTTTTGAGCATTTGTTATTTCGAACTGAGGGCATGTCAGATGCATTCTTCCATGAATGCTTTGTCATTGGCCTAAAGGATGAAATCTGGTCCCAGGTTCTCATGGCCCTCCCTCATACTTGGTTGGAAGCTACTAAATGTGCTAAAGAGGCCCAACAATTTGTTTTTTCCCACAACAAAAAACCTTCTTTTGTTCCTCGCCCTCACCCAACTAATCCCAACCCCCCTGTCACTCCCCTCAAGGTCCAAAAATTAACTAGGGATGAAATGGTTAAATGCCAATTGAAGGGTATTTGCTATAATTGTGATGAAAAATATTTTTCGGGGCACAAGTGTAAGGAACACAAACTTTTTATGGAAATTTCTGAAGATGTTCTTGAAGAAGATGTGACAATTCCCCTTGTTGAAGATCCCTCCCTTCCCGATGCTACCTAGGAGCCCGTTTACACACCTGAAGTTAATCCACCCATTTCCTTGCATGCCCTCACTGGATTCTTTGCTCCACAAACCCTCAATCTTGATGTAGGAGCATCGCTCCACCTTAGCAATGCTCCAACATTCCAACACATCAAAGCACATTCAAGGAGGGGAGAGGCGCCAACCCTCTCATTTTGCCCTCATTTTCAAATTTCAATTTGTATTAAATACAATTAAATGTTGTAAGGCTTGGTAGAGCCGAGTCATGCTTTTGAGA
The DNA here is from genome assembly GCA_000966675.3 of Picea glauca. Taxonomy (NCBI): domain Eukaryota; kingdom Viridiplantae; phylum Streptophyta; class Pinopsida; order Pinales; family Pinaceae; genus Picea; species Picea glauca. The sequence goes on along the minus strand of JZKD02S0714395.1, from coordinate 28,266 downwards.
AGATAGGAGATAAGGTCGCCTTTAATGGCTAATAGGATGATAAGATCTAGATCCAATTCAGACTAGATGGCCATTGAATGTAATTCAATGTAATTAATGAGAGTTAGGTAGCTTGGAGGGAGAGCTCGAGGAGCCCCTCTTTTGTAAAAAGATATTTTGGATCTGATTTCAAGATGAGACAGATAGGAAGGGAAGAGTAGAGGAGAAGGAGGATATAACTAAGACTCTATTGCAATCTAGTCTTTGTAAACATATGTATAGACATTCAATGATAAATAAAAAAAAAATAGTTTTTCTTTGATATGATTTTGTTTGTGTATGCATTTTATAAGTGGACGTCATTTGTGTTTTATGAGTTTATGTAGTAGATGTGTATGAATCATTTCCCTCTGCAGGGTGAAGATAGATTCTAATATCTTTGAGAGTTTGTTGGAATTGTTCTGGGTTCTTTAGGTTGTGCAAAGAGTGCATAACAAACTATTGAAGCTCTCTAGCCAGTGCAAGGCGTGCGTATCTAAACTCTTTCGAGTTAGAGAAGAACATGTCAGGAGGGCACACCAGAACATTTACAGAATAAAGGAGGATCCTCAAGGTTGTTGAACACCTTGGAGGAGAGACTGTGCAGAGGAGGTACAGGGAGACAAAATTGCTGAAGATTATGTAGAGCTCTGCTAGGAGGGCATTGAGCAGGTGCAAGGAGTGCACAACAGAACTCTGTTTCGCGTTTAGAGAGAAGAGAAGTGTCAAGAAGAAGACACTCACAAAGTTACTGAATACCCTGGAAATCTCAGCAAGGAGTTCTTGAGAAAAATTTGCTAAGAGGGCACTTATGTCCCTTCGAGGAGAAAAAGGGAAAGAGACCTTTGAGGTCCGAGCAGTTGAAGCTCAAGATGAAATAGAGTTGTTGAATAATCTGGAGGAAGACCTATGCAAGGAGTGCACCAAACCAACACTCTAATGATGTGTTGAAACACAACCATCTGAAGGCCAATCAAGCGCAAGGAGTGTGTGTAGAAGTTAATTGATTCAAGTTCCGTAAGCTCAGGAGGAGTAGTGCAAAGTTGCACGTAGAGCGTTGGTGTGCGCCAGGGCCGAGATTTAATTTCTTTTCCAATATCAGGGGGATGAGCACAGAACATTCCAGGAAGGCACCAAGAATTATTTTGAAAGAAGCAGAAGGGAAGAGACCCTTAGGAAACCGAGTAAATCAAAAATATCAGAAGGAATAACATTTTCAAGAGCGCAAGCGAGATCCAAAGTAGTCGGGCTCGGAGGAGAAAGATAAATGGCCACAGCCTTTGACACTTAGAAATTTTCCCAGATTTAGGAGAAATTAGAAGCTCGGGAGGAGGAGCAACAATTGTCGTCAGATCATATGTAGAGGAGAGATCTGGGTCGTCGAATCTCACATCTAGAGAAGAGGAGTGTGCAGAGGAGTGGAACAGATCCCATATGTTGGATCTGAGCACGTGGACCCACAGTCGTTGGATCCAGAGGTAAGTGCATGATCCTTAAGTCCTTTGAAAGTTCATAGGAGAGTGGACTCATGAAGTATCGAAGCCAGTTGGGACCGTCCATCATCTAGAGAGACATGTGGAAGTAGATCCGAGAGTTCGAGGATTCAGACTCCCGAAGATTTGACAGAGAACAGTTGAAACTTTGTAAATCCCAAAGCAATAGAGAAGATCTGGACCGTTGGATACAGAAGGACGCGTGGTGGAGATCCACGTATTTTAGAGAAAGTTACTCTATAAGAAAGTGAGAGTTGAGAGAACTCCAAGGAAGGACACATGGAGAGAGATCGACGTTTCGTTGATTCGCTAATTGGGAAAGACAGAAGTTAGAGAGGCAAATAATCGCAAAGTCTGAAGTCACGAGGTCATTAGGGCTGTCTGTGAAGAGTGGACACTTGGCATAAGATCTGCTAGTTCGGAGACTCAGCGCTCTGGAGGTTCTATAGAGAAGTGTTTCGAAAATTCTCGAAACGCCGAAGCTGAAATAGTTGAGGGTCATTGATCGGAAGAAGTAGCAGGGTACAATTGATCCTCATGCCAGAGAATTCGTCGATTCAGAGATTAGGTAAAAGAGAGAAAGCATCTCGCAAAAGATCCGAAGCGTGGAGTCATGAACGAAGCTGGCCCATGGTCGTAGTCCACAGTCTTGTGAAAGAAAGGGGCTTAGGTGGAAGAGCTAGTGCCCATTGGCATTGAGATTCAAACAACACCAAGGAGAGGCCCCGCGGGTGCCATATGAATTGTTCCTTAGGAGAAAGGGAGGCTTGTATAAGTTGTTTTGGGTTCCAGCAGGGGGCCCAAAGAGCTAATCCATCTCAGTTATCGAAGATCATATACCGAGAGGTCACAAAACTCCCAGGACCTGCGCCTTAGGAGAAAGGGAGGCTTGTATAAGTTGTTTTGGGTTCCAGCAGGGAGCCCAAAGAGATAATCTAGCTCAATTATCGAATATCGTTGACCGAGAGGTCGCAGAACCCCCAGGAGAGGAGGGGGGATACACTAAGTGGTATCAAAGCCTGATTTCACCTCTAGACAACATGTGAAGGAGGAAACAAAGTGTGATGCTCTGTAAATATTGTTGCAAGGTGTGAAAAAAATGGTAGACATCCAAGAGGGCTGAAGGCAGAGATACTGAAGGCCATAAGCGTGGTCAGAGAGAAGACCGCTAGTAGAAAATAAAAGCATAGGTGGGAAAAAAGCTCAGTGAGATAAGAGTAGAAATGGACAGGTTAGCACTGAAGATGCAACAAGATTCCAAGGCACGCTGGAGGTATGAGTGTTCAATGAAGCAGAGATAAAAATGGCCTATCCAACAATTAGTTTCTAGAAGGAAGTGCTAGGAGTTGAGGGGATGGCTGAGGGAAATTGAAACCCTGAGTGACGCAGAGGAAGTGGTTCACATCTCTGAGCCAAAGGTTGGAAGAAGACTCAATATTATTCAGGTCGAATTATAACTCTATGGGAGTAAAAAAGAACTGTATAGTGCTCCCATTGACACACTTATTTGGGACCTATCCCATTGGATTCCCCTTTTCTCCCTGATCACAGTCATACCTTTCATTTTTAATAAAATTTTTTTCAGTGGACTCGACCCCTTCCTATCTTACCTATTTTTCCGCTTATTCCATTATATTTCACTTATCCCCCTGATTGTCATGGTATCTATCACTTATAAGTCCTTTTTTGTGGTCCCGCTGATCTGAAAATAGAAGGCTGACTTGTGATGCTATGCAAGCACCCTCTACTTCAAGAAAATAAACTTTACAGGACCTTGCTTCATGTGTTAAAATATGCAAGATAGTTTATGTGCCAAATTTATGTATCTTCTTGTAAATGATTATGTGAGGATATGTTCTTTTAAATGGTTATATACGTACTTTCAATAAATACACAACAACATAACTTGCAGCAAATAAACCATCAAACTCACAACAAGAACAACATGATAAAGGAGTTCACCCCCCTCCGAGCTACATCTCCTTGAGCCTCCATCAATGGACTTGGCTCGCTGGGATTAATTTGTCAAAAATTATTTTACAAGATGTTTCTCAACTCCAATGGAAAAACAAACTATACCATTTGGATTAGAACACATAAAAACCCCAAAAATGACTAATAAAACTCTGAAAACGGATCATGGCTCATCCGGGCATGACCTCTTCTACATGTGGCCATAAGCTTCACTGAGCTTCTCTTTGGAAAAMACACCTRTAAAAGTCCTCAAAAGCCTCTRAAACCTRTCCCAATGTGTTCAGAGCATAACAATTAGCCAAAAATGATTATTCAATCACAGAAAACAAACATAGGCTCACCAAAACATGTCCTCCATCAATGAGGGCTTCAAGCTCCCTGGAGCTTGCTAAAACTTGAATGGCTAAAAACCTGCAAAAGAAGTCTTTAAATGGCCTTTATAATAGTGCCAATGGATTTAGTACGTCCAAAAACCCCTAGATGGGCTTTTACGGCACCTCAATTGGCCAAAAAATGAGAAAGATAGGCCTCCTGCCATTCTCTTCCTTCAAGCTTGCTGGCTCTGGTTCTCCAAAACGCACCTCTGTGTGCTTGAACCAAGAACACGCTCCAAATCCATGTTTAAACCCAGCACATGTGTGAAACTGAATAACTGTGCAAACTGTAGGACGTTTAGGGTGCCTCCAGCCCCTAACCCCCAAGCTCTCGGGCATATGGGGTCATATGCGACCACGCGCTATAGATAAAGGGGCTCCGTTTACATGGCAAATAGAACGAAGACAAGTGGCGGGTCGTTTGGTTCAACCGTTTAAACCACATTTAAACCACGCGCGCACTTTGGCAACGGTGGTCATATGAAAAATAAATGTGACCCGGGGCTGGGGCCAAGCCCCAGCCCGGACCCCCATGCCAACCACAAAGGAATTCAAATTTAAATATATATTAATTCATATATAAAACAAGAATCAAACTGTGGCGCGTTGGTAATGTGGATTTTGCAAAGGCTTTGGACTATGGGGGAGGTTCACGGTTCGAACCCCATGAAGTCCATAAAAATTTTAATAATCAAACCATAGACCAATAAAGAGGTGCCACGTGGCAGCCCATGATTGGGCCACGTGGCACCTTACCATTCGCCCAAATGATGCCACGTGTCGCAATAACATTCACCCAATTGTCAGCTAATCACAAACCGCCACATCAGTAGGTGCCATGTCATTGTACGGTCACCACATCAGCATGTACAGAATTTTCCACATCAGCTTGTACGGACTATACGGACTGCCCAGTCAGCGTCCCTTTTTTTACCTGTTTGACATTCCGAACAGATCGCGATATCTCTTGCTCCTGATGTCCATTTGAGACGAAACGAGTTGCGTTGGGTTCGTGATGACGAGGGCTACGCTCACATCCGATTTGAGGCAATTATGAGAACGTTGATTTTTGAGCTAAAATTTGACCCCTGGTCCAGATTTTGATCACCCACCCACCCATTTTCCGTTACCTGCACTCCTCCTCTCCAAATGGCCAACACTCACAACCAAGATCTGCAAGATTCCATTAATCAAGCCCAAGACTCCATCCAACATGTGACATCTGAGATTGTCTCTACCAATTCTTGCCTTGCACAATTTGAGACCCAAGTCTAGCACAAATTTGACACCATGGAAGCTAAATTCATTAACCAATTTAACACCCTCAAGTCTATTGTCAACTAGTTGTTGAACCACACTTCAGTTCCTTCCTCTTCAAACCAACCAGATGTTGTTGATTCCCCTCATTCTATGCATTTTCAATCCAATGCCTTTCATTGTGACCCCCGTCTTGCTCGCATTGAGGTCAATAAATTTGATGGCTTCGATCCTACAGGTTGGGTTACTCAAATGGAGCATTGTTTTTCTCTACATGGTATTACTGATAAGTTGGCCAAACTTCTCTATGTTGTCCTCTATCTAGATCCTCAACAATGGAAATGGTGGCAATGGCGTAAAAATTCACGTCATGGGTATATTGCCTAGACCCAATTTGTTGCAGAGCTCTATGACCGCTTTGACATCGATACCCACTATATCGGTTGTTTGACCAAGTTGAAACAGTCATGCACAGTGGAAGACTCTATAACTGATTTTGAGCATTTTTTCTTTCGAACCGAGGGCATGTCAAATGAGTTCTTTCGTGAATGCTTTATCATTGGCCTAAAGGATGAAATCTGATCCCAGGTTCTCATGGCCCTCCCTCGGACTTGGTTGGAAGCTACTAAATGTGCTAAAGAGGCCCAACAAGTTGTTTTTTCCTAGAACAAAAAACCCTCTTTTGTTCCTCGCCCTCGACCAACTAATCCCAACCCCCCTATCACTCCCCTCAAGGTCTAGAAATTAACTAGGGATGAAATGGTTGAACGCCAACTGAAGGGTATTTGCTATAATTGTGATGAAAAATATTTTTCGGGGCACAAGTGTAAGGAACTAAAATTTTTTATGGCAATTTCTGAAAATGTTCATGAAGAAGATGTGACAATTCCCCTTATTGAAGAGCCCTCCCTTCCTGATGCTACCTAGGAGCCCATTGACACACCTGAAGTTAACCCACCCATTTCCCTACATGCCCTCACTAGATTCTCTACTCCACAAACCCTCAAGATTGATGCAGGAGCATCGCTCCACCTCAACAGTGCGCTAGCATTCCAACACATCAAAGCGCATTCAAGGAGGGGAGAGGCACCAAACCTCTCATTTTGCCCTCATTTTAAAATTTCAATTTGTATTAAATGCAATTAAATGTTGTAAGGCTTGGTAGAGTCGAGTCATGCTTTTGAGCAGATAGGAGATAAGGTCACCTTTAATGGCTAATAGGATGATAAGATCTATATCCAATTCAGACTAGATGGCAAGTGAATATAATTCAATGTAATTAATGAGAGTTAGGTAGCTTGGAGGGAGAGCTTGAGGAGCCCCTCTTTTGTAAAAAGATCTTTTGGATCTGATTTCAAGATGAGACAGATAGGAAGTGAAGAGTAGAGAAGAAGGAGGAGAGAACTGAGACTCTGTTGCAGTCAAGTCTTTGTAAACATATGTATAGACATTCAGAGATATACAAAAAAAAATAGTTTTTCCTGCATATGATTTTGTGTGTTTATGAGTTTTATGAATGAACGTCATTTTTGTTTTATGAGTTTATGATGTAGATGTGTATGAATCGTTTCCATCTGCAGGGTGAAGATAGATTCTACTATCTTTCAGAGTTTGTTGGAACTGTTTTGGGTTCTTTAGGCTATGTAAGGACTGCACGACAAAGTATTGAAACTCTATGGCCAGCGCAAGGAGTGTGTATCTGAACTCTTTCAAGTCAGAGAAGAACATGTCAGGAGGGCACACCAGAACATTTACAGACTCAAGGAGGATCCTCAAGGTTGTTGAACACCTTGGAGGAGAGACTGTGCAGAGGAGGTACAGGGAGAAAAATTGCTGAAGATTCTGTAGAGATCTTCCAGGAGGGCATTGAGCAGGTGCAAGGAGTGCACAAAAGAAATTTGTTTCGAGTTCAGAGAGAAGAGAAGTGCCAAGGAGAAGACACTCACAAATTTATTGAATACCCTGGAAAGCTCAACAAGGAGTGCTTGAGCAGAATTTTCCAAGAGGGCACTTATGTCCCTTCGAGCAACAAAAGGGACAGAGACCTTTGAGGTCCGAGCAGTTGAAGTTGAAGATGAAACAAAGTTGTTGAATACTCTAGAGGAAGACATTTGTAAGGAGTGCACCAGACCAACACTCTGATGACGTGTTGAGAGACAACCATCTGAAGGCCAGTCAAGTGCAAGGAGGGTGCGTAGAAGCACACTGATTCAAGTTTGATAATCTCGGGACAAGTAGTGCAAAGTTGCATGTAGAGCGCAGTTGTGCGCTAGGGCCGAGGTTTAATTTTGTTTCCAAGCTTAGGGGGATGAGCACAGAACGTGCCAGGAAGGCACCAAGAAGTATTTTGAAAGAAGCAGAAGGGCCGAGACCCTTAGGAAACTGAGTAAATCAAAAATATCAGAAGGAATAATGTTTTCAAGAGCGCAAGAAAGATCCAGAGTAGTCGGGATCAGAGGAGAAAGATCAAAGGCCTCAACCTTTGACACTTAGAAATTTTCCCAAATTCAAGAAAATTAGAAGCTTAGGGGGAGGAGCTACAACTTTAGTTATATCAGCTACAAAGGAGAGATCTGGGTCATCGAATCTCATGCCAAGACAGGAGGAGCGTGCAGAGGAGTGGAACATATCCTATCTGTCAGATCTGAGCGAATGGACCCATAGTCATTGGATCCAGAGGTAAGTGCACGAGCCTTAAGTCCTTTGAAAGCTCATAGGAGAGTGGACTCATGAAGTATCGAATCCAGTTGGGACCGTCCATCGTCCAGAGAGACAGGTGGAAGTATATCTGAGAGTTCAAGGATTTAGACTCTGGACAATTTGCAAGGAAAATAGTTCAAACTTCACAAAGCCCAAAGCAATGGAGAAGATCTGGACCATTGGATCCAGAAGGACATGTGGTGGAGATCCATGTGTTTTGGAGAAAGTCACTCTGGAAGAAAGTGAGAGTTGAGAGAACTTTGAGGAGCTGGGTTGATCCTATCCATTGGCATAGGAAGGACACATGGCGAGAGATCAACACTTCGTTGATTCACTAATCGGGAAAGACAAAAGTTAGAGAGGCAAAGACTCGTGAAGTCTGAAGTCACGAGGTCATCAGGTCCGTCCTTGAAGAGTGGAAACTTGGCATAAGATATTCTAGTCCGAAGACTCAGCGCTTCGGAGGTTCTATAGAGAAGTGTTTTGGAAATTCTTGAAATGCTGGAGCTGAAATAGTTGAGGGTCGTTGATCGGAAGAAGTTGTGGGGACCATTGATCCTTGCACTAGAGAATTTGTCGATTCAGAGATAAGGTAAAAGAGAGCAAGAAACTCGCAAAAGATATGAAGCGTGGAGTCACGAAGGGAGCTGGCCCACGGTTGTAGTCCGCAATCACGTGAAAGAAAGGGGTTTAGGCAGAAGAGCTAGCACCCATTGGTGTTGAGATTCAAACAACACCAAGGAGAGGCCCTGTGGGTGCCATATGACCTACGTCTGAGGAGAAAGGGATGCCTGTATAAGTTGTTTTGGGTTCCAGCAAGGGGCCCAAAGAGCTAATCCAACTTAGTTGTCGAAGATCCTATACCGAGAGGTTGCAGAACCCCCAGGACCTGCGCCTTAGGAGAAAGGAAGGCCTGTATAAGTTGTTTTGGGTTCCAGCAGGGGACCCGAAGAGATAATCCAACTTAGTTATCGAAGATCCTTAACCGAGAGGTCGCAGAACCCCCAGGAGAGGAGGGGGCTACACCAAGTGGTATCAGAGCTCTGTAAATATTGTTCCAAGGTGTGCAACAAATGGTAGACAACCAGGAGGGCTACACCAAGGAGGAAACAAAGTGTGATTCTCTGTAAATATTGTTCCAAGGTGTGCAACAAATGGTAGACAACTAGGAGGGTTGAAGGCAGAGAAGAAAGATGGATATTGAAGGCCATAAGCGTGGTCGAAGAGAAGACCACCAGCGGAAAATCAAAGCAGAGATGGAAAAATATCTCAGTGAGATAAGAGCAGAAATGGACAGGTTAGCATTGAAGATGCAACAAGAATCCAAGGCACACTGGAGGTATGAGTGGCTAATTAAGCAGAGAGAAAAATGGCCTATACAACAATTAGTTTCCAAAAGGCAGTGCCAGGAGTTGAGAGGATGGCTGAGGGAAATTGAAACCTTGAGTGACACATAGGAAGTGGTTCACATCTCTGTGCCAAAGGTTGGAAGAAGCCTCAATGATGAGGAGAATGAGAGATCAGAGGATCTCATGAACTGCTAAGAGGGAAGTGATGAAAATCCAAATTGCCAAGTGGGCAATGAGATGAGATTAGTTGATCTCATAGACTGTCAGGAGGGCAGGGCAGAAATCCCAATTTTCCAGGTGGGCAAGGGAGAGGAGATGAACTTAGCTAAGAGTTCATATCAGCAAGGAGTGATGACAAGTGAAAGGAAGGCAAGGGAGAGGCCTCATCAATATGAAGATTGTTGGCCCTTGACCAAGTTTTGGGAGTTTCTTGGCCAGGTTGACCTATTATGAGACTTCGACAGCCCATCGAAGGTGGAGTGCAAGACGAAGCGGATACCACGGGATATCGACCCCCTTTTGGGCCCCTTTTTGGGTTTTTGGGAATATGTAATGGGAAGGGGATGTTGGCCCATGAGTTTACCCATGTTTAGGTCTTTTTTGTATGTATATATTAATGTCTAGGACATATAGAGAAGTAGTGAAATCGACATCTATGTGATGTAGGCTAAGTGTGAAGAGTTGAATATGTGTGATCAAGGCTTTGTGCATCCTGTGTAAGACTTGAAGAGCTGAGTGCAAGTCCCTGTGAGAGACTGTAGAAGGCTTTGTGTTGTAGTGCAAGGAAGAAGGATCTAGTGAGATACACAAATCTTTTGTCATGTGCGGAGTAAGGGTTTTGAGGCTTTGTTCTTGTAACCGATTGATTGAATACAATAAAGAAGAAGAGTTGGTGGATGTAGCCCTAGGGTGGGGTTGAACCACATAAACACCGTGTTGTGTGCTTTGTGCTTTGTCTTGATGTGTTCATATGTTATATGCTATGTTTAGATAGATTTATTTATGCTTTGTTCTTATCATATGTGAGAATGTTAGATATGATCTAGATAGTCATGCTTAGTGCTTGATATGCTCATTCTGATTCATTTGTATGTGCTAAGTTCTTGAATACTATAGATTGATGTGAATATTGCGAGGCTCTGTTGTATCAGTGAAGTGAATAGTGATTACATATTAAGTAAATAACGGTGCTAAGAGTTGTATTAAGTATTATAATCACAGATCTATGTCCTAGCTAAGGTTGCAGACACTTGAGTCCTGCAACCACCCCTGCCTCTACCTCAAGTGAGACTTCATCTGCTTCGTAGGTGTTGTTGAAAGGGCTGGTAGTTAGGTTTTTGTTGGTGTGATGTTGTAGCGTTGAACCCTGGGTCTGCCCCTGTGCCAAAAAATATTCATGTGGATTTGCAGGCCACGTGAATGAAGATGATGAGAAGTTAAATAATTCCATCACAGCGGAGGAGGATCAGAGGAATATTTTGATCATTGGGGGAATTGAGATATTCCTACCAAGCAGCCTAGTTGAGGCCAGAGCATGCGTTATTGGAGTAGCAACAGAAGGACAACAAAAAAAAACTGTCAAAGAGGAGGAGGAGGAGCAGACACTGATGTTTTCCCCAACAGAAGGAGAAGAACATTCAACATAATTGCTCAAAATTTTTAGCCAGGAATTTGAACAGAAGATGGCTGCAACAGTGGAGCCTACAACAGAAGAGGAAGCAAACAACATAGACTTTGTTGATATGTATGAAGAATTGGAAGCCCTGGAGAGAAGGGTGATAGTGCAAAGTAAACACATCCAACAGGTTAAGTTGGAAACAGGTGAAGGAGCATACGAGCCTGGGGAGAAGCTAGAGGAAGCTGGGAATATGCCAGCAGGAGAGATGGCAGAAGGAAATATGTCAGAGGAGATAGATGAGCAGTAGCTCAGTGAAGAGACTGCATAATTGGAGTTTGTATCAAGGTGACAAGCTAATGCCACAGAAGAAGAAAACAACATGGGGGATCAGGATGATAAACCCTTTGATGTGTATGAGGAAGAAGAGTTGCAACCAAGAAGACTGCAAAGGAAGAGCCTGCTAGTAGAGCAGTTGGAAGAAGTGATAGAGGAGATAAGGAGGATGATGTTGAGGTCAGCAGGGAGAAGTTGAATAGAGGGGGACCTGTAAGAGAAGTAGGGAAGCAACAACAACAACAACAACAAAGCAGAGGAGCAGGAGGACAACTCCAAAGGAGAGTTTGGGATCCAGGGGGATTTCAACACTGGGATAGAGTAGCTCATGATTTTTTCAGCAGTGGAGTATGATGCAGGAGCATCGCTCCACCTCAGCAATGCGCCAACATTCCAACACATTAAAGCACATTCAAGGAGGGGAGAGGTGCGAACCCTCTCATTTTTCCCTCATTTTCAAATTTCGATTTGTATTAGATGCAATTAAATGTTGTAAGGCTTGGTAGAGATGAGTCGTGCTTTTGAGAAGATAGGAGATAAGGTTGCCTTTAATGGCTGACAAGATGATAATATCTAGATCCAATTCAGACTAGATGGCCATTGAATGTAATTCAATGTAATTAATGAGAGTTAGGTAGCTTGGAGGGAGAGCTCGAGGAGCCCCTCTTTTGTAAAAAGATCTTTTGGATCTAATTTCAGGATGAGACAAATAGGAAGTGAAGAGTAGAGGAGAAGGAGGAGAGAACTGAGACTCTGTTGTAGTCTAGTCTTTGTAAACATCTGTATAGAAATTCAAATATATACAAAAAAAATAGTTTTTCCGCATATGACTTTGTGTGTTTATGTGTTTTATGAATGAATGTCATTTTTGTTTGATGAGTTTATGTTGTAGATGTGTATGAATCGTTTCCATCTGCAGGGTGAAGATATATGATGCTACCTTTGAGAGTTTTTTGGAACTATTCTTGGTTCTTTAGGCTGTGCAAGGAGTGTAGGACAGAGTATTGAAACTATGTAGCCAACTCAAGGAGTGTGTATCTGAACTCTTTCGAGTGAGAGAAGAATGTTTCAAGAGGGCACACCAGAACATTTACAGACTCAAGGAGGATCCTCAATGTTGATGAACACCTTGGAGGAGAGACTGTGCAAAGGAGGTACAAGGAGACAGAATTGTTGAAGATTTTGTAGAGCTCTACCAGGAGGGCATTGAGCAGGTGCAAGGAGTGCACAAAAGAACTTTGTTTTGAGTTCATATAGAAGAGAAGTGTCAAGGAAAAGACACTCATAGAGTTATTGAATACCCTAGAAAGCTCAACAAGGAGTGCTTGAAAAGAAGTTGCTAAGAGGTCACTTATATCCCTTCAAGGAGAAAAAGGGAGATAGACCTTTGAGGTTCGAGCAGTTGAAGATCAAGATGAAACAAATTTGTTGAATACTTTGTAGGAAGACCTATGCAAGGAGTGAACTAGACCAATACTCCGATGAAGTGTTGAGAGACAACCATCTAAAGGCCAATCAAGCACAAGGAGTGCGCATAGAACGAACTGATTTAAGTTCGAGAAGCTCAGGAGGAGTAGTGCAAAGTTGGATGTAGAGCACAGGTGTGTGCTAGGGACGAGATTTAATTTCATTTCCAAGCTTAGGGGGATGAGCACAGAACATGCCAGGAAGGAACCATAAAGTCTTTTGAAAGAAGCAGAAGGGCCGAGATCCTTAGGAAACTTAGTAAATCGAAAAGCTTAGAAGGAATAGTGTTTTCAAGAATGCAAGTGAGATCCAGAGTAGTCAGGCTTGGAGGAGAAAGATCAAAGGCCGCAACCTTTGACACTTAGAAATTTTCCCAAATTTGGGAGAAATTAGAAGCTCAGGAGGAGGAGCAACAACTGTCATCAGATTAGCTGCAAAGGAGAGATTTGGGTCATTGAATCTCACATCTAGACAGGAGGAGCATGCAGAGGAGTGGAACAAATCCCATCCATCAGATCTGAGTGCCTGGACCCACAGTCACTGGATCCAGAGGTAAGTGCACGATCCTTAAGTCCTTTGAAAGTGCATAGGAGAGCGGACATCGTCCAAAGAGACAGGTGGAAGCATATCCGAGAGTTCAAGGATTCAGACTCCAGAAGATTTGCAATGAGAACAATTCAAACTTCACGAAGCCCAAAGCAATAGAGAAGATCTGAACTGTTGGATCCAAAAGGACGCATGGTAGAGATCCACGTATTTCAGAGAAAGTCACTCCAAAAGAAAACAAGAGTTGTGAGAACTCCGAGGAGCGGGGTTGATCCTAGCCATTGACATAGGAAGGACATGTGGTGAGAGATCAATGCTTCACCGATTCACTAATCGGTAAATACATAAGTTAGAGAGGCAAAGAATCACAAAGTCTGAAGTCGTGAGGTCATCAAGGTCATCCATGAAGAGTCGACACTTGGCAGAAGATCTGCTAGTGTGAAGACTCATCGCTCTGGAGGTTCTATAGAGAAGTGTTTTGCAAATTCCTGAAACGTTGGATCTGAAATAGTTAAGGGTCGTTGATCGAAAGAGATAGTGGGGACCATTGATCCTCGCCTCAGATAATTCACCGATTCAAAGATCAGGTAAAAGAGAGCAAGCAACTCGCAAAATCTACGAAGCGTGGAGTCACAAAGGAAGTCGACCCATGATCATAGTCCATGGTCACATGAAATAAAGGGGCTTAGCTAGAAGAGTTATCTCCCATTGGCGTTGAGATTCAAACAACGCTAAGGAGAGGACCCATGAGTGCCATATGACCTATGCCTTAGGAGAAAGGGAGGCCTGTATAAGTTGTTTTGGGTTCCAGCAAGGGGGTCGAAGAGCTAATCCAGCTTAGTTATTGAAGATCCATGACTGGGAGGTCACAGAACCCCCAGGAGAAGAGGGGGGTTGCACCAAAGCTCATTTTCTAGATTAAGAATAGGAAGGTCATCATCCTTGTTGAAAATGGTAGCACCCACAATTTTATCCATCGTCGCATTGCGCAAGAAACCAATTGTTATATTTGTGTTGTCAATAATTTTAAAATTGTGATAGCCAATGGTGGGTCCATGAAATGTGGTGGGTGTTGTGAAAATGTACATCTTCAAATTGGACATTACCACTTGAAATCTCATATGTTTTGCATTGAAATGGGAGGTTGTGACATTGTGCTAGGTGTTGAATGGTTACCCACTTTGGGTCCCATTCTTATGGATTTTAAGGAATTAACCATGCAATTCCAACAAGAGGGACAAAGGTATCAATTCTAAGGTTTCATAGTTGGTTCTCTTGAGATCATCAGTTCCCATCGCATGGAAAAGCTCCTCAAGAAAGGCCACTCCGATATTATTGCTCAACTCCATTCTATGCAAGCCGTTGAGACACCCTTTGTGCATCCTGACCTCCAAGTTATCCTCTCCACACATCAAGCTATTTTTTCCACTCCTCAGGGACTTGCACCTTTTCATGGTGTTCATGATCATTCCATCCCCCTTATTCCTGGCAGTCTTCCTCCCAATGTTCACCCTTATCGACATCCCTTTGCCCAAAATAATGAAATTGAGAAAATAGTGCAGGAATTTCTCCAAGCAGGTATTATCTGCCCCAGTACGGGCCCTTATTTGTATCCCGTGGTCATGGTACTTAAGAAAGAAGGTACTTGGTGCATGTATTTTGACTTTTGTTCCCTCAATAAACTCACCATCAAGGACAAGTTTCCCATTCATGTCATTGATGATCTCTTGGATGAGCTGAGTGGTGCTCAACACTTCACTAAACTCGATCTTTGTTCTGGCTACCACCAGATACATATGCAATAAGTTGGCATCCCCAAGACTGAATTTTGAATTCATGAGGGTCATTATGAGTTCTTGGTCATGCCTTTTGGCCTATGTAATGCCCCCTCTACCTTCCAAAGCCTCATAAATCATATATTTTGTCCTTTTCTCCGTCATTTCTTCTTGGTTTTCATTGATTATATTCTCATCTATAGTCAAACTTGGCAATCCCATCTTTCCCATGTGGATCAAGTTCTCCATCTACTCTCTCAGCACCAAATTTTCCTCAAACACTCTAGAGGTTCCTTTGGCGCCTCAGAAGTTGAGTACTTCGGTGATATTGTTGGCAAGGCTGGTGTCCGAGTGGATCCTAAAAAGATTGAAGCAATGCAGGATTGGCCTTGCCCCAAAGACTATCAAAAGATTGCATGGTTTTCTGGGTTTAACATGCTATTATTACAAGTTTGTTTAGAATTATGGAAAGATTATGACACCTCTCACTGCTCTCCTTAAAAATAATTCTTTCACTTAGACTCCTGCAGATGATCGGGACTTTCAAGGCTTGAAGGAGGCTATGTGTAGTACTTCGGTCTTGGCTCTTCCTGATTTCAAAAATACCTTTGTCCTAGAATGTGATGCCTCCAGGAGAGGAATTGGAGCAGTCCTTATGCAAGAGGGCAAACCTTTGGCCTTTACTAGCAACCAATTGTCAGAATGTCATTTGGGCCAATTAATCTATGAAAAGGAAATGTTGGCTATTCTACATGCAATGGATCTATGGTGCCCTTATATTTTGGGGAAACACTTCCAAATTAAGACAAATCATCAAAGCCTCAAGTATTTTTTGGAGCAACAAACTTTCTTCCCAGAGAAACAAAAATGGGTAACTAAGCTCTTTGGATATGATTATGAGATCATTTACAAGAAAGGCAAAGAAAATGTGGTTGTTGATGCTCTTTCTCGAAAATATGAAGATGAAGGGTCCCTTTTCTCCCTCTACTTCATTGTACCATATTGGCTCCAAGTTCACCAGGAATGGCTACAAGATCCTAAAATTTCGCATCTGATCCAACAATTGCAAGCAAATTCTCCAATTTCTCCAGGGTACTCTTGGCACAATGATAAGCTTTGCTACAAAGGTCATCTGTATTTAAGTAAACAGACACAACTTAAATCCACAGTGCTTTCTAAGCTTCATGCTACACCCACAACTGAGCACTCAGGGTTTACCAAAACCTATGACTGGGTCAAACATTTTTTTTTTTTTTTTAGGGATGGTATGAAAAAGGATGCTTTCACTTTTGTGGTAGAATGTGATGTTTGAACGCAGCAAGGGGGAAACAATCAAAGCTCCTGGCACACTCCAACCACTTTCAATTCCACCCGCTATTTGGAGGGACATCTCTATAGATTTTATGGTGGGGTTACCTAAATAAGGAAATAAGTCAGTCATCATGGTGGCCATTGATCATCTTTCCAGGTATGCTCATTTATGTGATCTTCAACACCCATTTACTGCATCCACTATGGCTCAACTTTTCATGGATCATGTCTTCAAGCTTCATGGAATGCCTCATTCTATTGTTTTTTTATTGAGATCCCACTTTCACTAGCAATTTTTGGCAAGAACTGTTCAGGCTATAGGGAACCCAATTACATCTCAACACCGCCTATGGTACTTATACAATTCTTAAGCATGTGGGATAGGTGGCCTTTCAATTAGCTTTTTCCAATCCTTCTAAGCTCCATCATGTTTTTAATGTCTCCTGCTTAAAGAAGGTGATTGGAACTAAGTGCCAAACTCAAACCAGCCTTCCTGACTTGGATGAAGAAGGATCCATCTGGTTGCAGCCACAAGCCATTTTGGACAAGCGTGAGCATCGTCTTCATCATCACACCATCAAGGAAGTGTTAGTACAGTGGAAAGATACGACTCCAACAAATTCCACCTAGGAGCCAACTAACATTCTGCAACAATTTCCTCATCTCAAGCCTTGAAGACAATGATGATTTTAAGGGGGAAGGCATGTTAGGGACCTAACCTACCTAACCCCCCAAGTGGGTAGAATAATATATTTTCATGTAATAAAGGTAAATATTAATAAGGCCTAGCACTAAGGATAAATAAGTCAAATGTAAGAAGACTTAATAAAATCTTTCGCTTCTGGAAGGATCTTCCTCTAGATTATTCTTTTGGATAGATAGATTTAGTATAAATAGGAGTAGAGGGTATGATAAGTTGTGTCTTGAAGAATTATTGTAATAGAGCTCTGCTCTGCTGGAGGTTTCCCCCTTGAAGAGGCAAGTGAACCTTTTTTCCTATTAGTAAAGGTACAATTATGGTGTTGTGGTTCCATATAATTTGTTGTTCCATTGTCATGTCTATAGTATTTACTTATTTTGTTGCTATCCCAGTGTTATTTTATGCATTGGTTCTCTTCTCTACTAATATAATAGACCTGGTACCTTACAAAACCTATCAATGGAAATATAAAAATTAACTTATCTACTCTATGACCGAGTCAATATTAACCCAACATTCCCCCCTTTAAACTTGACTTGGGATATTCAACTATCCCCCTCAAAGTTTATTTACCAGGTATCCAGGAATATAACATTTCCCCTATCACCTAGGTCTACATATAGAATTTATACCGATGAACCATTAAACCAAGGTTATGCATGCCTAAATAGGTCTTACATTCATATGCCCATTTACAAGTGATAAAATTCAACTCCATAAATAATGATTACAAGTGTATCCATGACCAAATGATGTTTGAAGCATCTACCTGCTTCTTTCTTGCATTCCTCTCTACGCCAAATATAGTGAACCAAATTAAGCACTCCTTAACCACCACTTCTTTAGATACCATCCTATGTGTACTTACATTCATGATCCATTTCCATGTGTCATTCACCACGTTTCATAAACTTGTAAAACATCCAAGCCATTCTTGTTAAAGGGACCATGAAACACCTAGTTCTAATATCACATGTAGGTTTTAAACCTTTACAATATAGTAATGCATACACATATTATTTATAAAAAATAATTAAAACAATAGAATTCATGCATAGTAGTCAGAAATTTACTCTAGAGCTCAGATTTGTTTCGAAGGAAATAAATCCCTATATTCCTCAAGAATCATCAATGAACGAAAAAAAGTACATAGATTTACCTAGTGATGGAACATGCACAGGTCCAAACACATCATTGTGTACTAAATCTAAGATCCCCTTTGCTCTTGTATCATCTTACTCGATTATGTTTACCATATATGATGCAATGTTCACAGAAATCAAAATCTAGTGTGCAATTAGAGACACCTTCAACCATACCTTTTATTATGTACTGCTCGAAGGCCCTTCTCTCTAATACGCCCCAGTCTTTTATGACACAAAAGTTTCTTTTCTACAGATACCATAAAGGGTTTTGTCTTCTTCACCCTCGGGAACAACAAAATTGTTACACCCATTACTAATTGTGCTTCCCAACAACTTGTATAGAGTTCCATTCAAAACTCCCCCCATCAACTCCATTTTTCCTCGAATCATTTTATAGGTTATCTTTTCGAACACAGTATGTACACTTGCATCATTCATCTTACTTATAGATATCAAGTTTCTATCCATCTCTAGAATGTGCAAAACCCCAAGGAGTGTTCTAATCCTTCCATTCTTGAGTTGGAACTTGACCTTTTTGTGTCCTATGATTTTGGTTGTTGAGTCATCTCCTAGGAAAGCATTACCTGCATCATAATTTTATATTCACAGAACCACTCCCTGTGGGGAGTCATATGAAAAGAAGCACCTAAATCAATCATCCATACATCATGATATGCATGTGTGCTTGAAGAAGCCAAGTACACATCCCCTCCTTATTTTGGGGAGGCTTTCCCCTTATGTGGAAGGAACGTCATCAGATCTCTTCCCTCTCTCAACACTTTTTGATCTGCAATTCTTCTTGAAATGCCCAACTTTACCACACTTTCAACATTTCTTTAAGGATTTTTTTGAAGATTTAGATCAACTTCTAAATTTAGATCTCCCACTTGAGAATTTATTTTTATTTCTATTCAGGGTATGTCCTCTTACAGATAAGACATATGTGCTTTGACTATCCATGGTTTTCCTCCTCATTTTTTCCAATAATAAGGATGAAACCATATCATCAAACTTTAATGTGGTAGCATTACTACCAATAACTACAACTAGAATATCACGTGGATTTTGGAAATGAACATAATAAATTAATGCACTTATCTTCATCTAAAATTTTAATATCTATAGACAACAACTAACTTACCACGGTATCAAAGGCATTTAGATGCTTTTTCACCGAGACTCCATCATTCCTCCTTAGGAGGTACAAATTCTTTTGAAGGAAATGTTTATTTACCAGGGACTTCTATAACCCTAAATTTCTCCATACATGCATACCTGGCATTTGACCCTCTTACTTGCTATTTTTGCCAAGCCATCACTGAGTAGCTCTTCTTAAAAACATTATTTTTGAATATGTACGTGCCCTGCACCACTATTGCCCACGTACACACGCCTGATGCATCACTACAGCCTGCATACATATGCTAGCTGCACCATTATAGCCCGCGTATACTTGCAAAAGTTGCAAGGAATTCGTTGAGATTACTAGCTATTGGGTAGTTTACCAACTGATCCACCACCTATAGCCTGTCACCCAACCAAATAACCATCCTTTTGTCATATAAAAGAGGTGTTGGGGTCTCATTCATAAGCTAAGAATAATAACAATGAAACTCTGTCCATTTCACATCCCCTCCTTGCCCCAAGAAATTGCAGCCACCTTGTGAGATTTGCATCAAAATTTCCCATTTTTGCCTTTTTCCTCCATCATAAGCCTATTCCATTTCCCTAGAGAGAGGTTGAGAGGAGAAAAATATGTGGAAGCGAAGTTGGAGCTTGGTGAAGAGGATCCCAGACTAGGTTCATGGAGTAGTCGCCGACCTTGTTGTAAGTAAACATTGTGAGATCAATAAAAGAAATGTTTTTCCTGTACAAATGTTTGTATTTGATTTATGTTTTATTCTAACATCTAAACCATGATTTATATATGAGATGCATGTTTGTAGTTTCCTTTTTATCTATTTGTGAATGCAAGTCAACTTTGGGAGGAGGCTTGCAATCAACAAAGCTATCAAGCGCGAGAGGATTGACACCGGATGTGGAGTAAAAGATAAAGTTACCTGATCTTTTCACTTTGTCTTTCACGTATGAATTTGGGGAATGTTCAGGGTATTTAGAAATGTAGGAGACTTTTAGACGGTTAGATCTGCCTACATGTTGAACCTTAGTGTAGTCCATTGGGGGGTTTTCCTGCTATAGTAGGGACTTAGATTGATACAAAGCCCCTAAATTATCTCATAATGCCTTGGTTGTAGCTTCTCCTGGGACATTCAATAACATTGAATCTGAAGACACAAACGGATTGTGTTCTTTTCCTTCCTATCCAACTTTGTCCAATCTTCTGTTGACATACTTGTAGGTGCAATACCTGAATCCGGTACAATCCTTTACTTCTTAGTACATCCTCCATATAGGATTTCCATGAGAAATAGTTGGTACTAGTAAGAAAAAGATCATTTGGAGAAACCATATTGAAATATGCATATAATATGGATTCAAAAGTTGAAAATGACTATTTGGATGGAAAGCTCTCGAAAAAATATGTGGTTTCAAAAATATGACACTTAAAAAAGACTTTGAATGTGAAAGTTATATCATTTTTTTAAAAGGTAATCAAAGTGCCACGTGGAAAGGAAAAATTGGCTCATGTGGTGATGGGGGCAATGGCATGGTTGAGTAAACAAAATTCACATCCTTCTAACTTTGCTTATAAGCTCACTTTTACAAATAAGTTACTTACGAAGTGACCGACCCATTTTTATAAAATAAGTGAGAATCACTTTTACAATGAAGTTAGTTTATAAATTAAAGCATACAAATGTAACTTGAAAAAAAAACAATATTAAAGATATGTTATAGTGATTCACTTTTATAATTTAAGTGAAATGCACTTTACAATATAATTATAAAATTATGAGATAATTCAAGTTTGCAAGGACTTTTTCAAAAAGTAACTTAAAAAAGAGACGTGAATTCAAGACATCTTATTAAATAAAACAACTTTCAACCAAGTGAGTTAGTACAAAATATATAATAATTTTAATGGAGGGTTTTTTTTTTTACTTTTTTCCTCGAAGTGTGTGCTTACCCCAAAAATCCTCATTTTTCCCTAAAAAAAAATTCAACACAACCACACACAAAGCAAATGAAATTTCGAAAAAAAAAAATTTAAATATCAACAATAATGGAGTTAAATTTCCGTTAACTTACCCAAAAAAATGCAACTTTTCTCTTTGTTTCTCATTTGTTGAGCTCACATAAAGTGCAAAGCAAAGACCATACCAAAAAAAAGAAAAAAAACATTTTTCATTATGATTATTTTTTGTCAAAATCGCATAGAGTGCACAACAAAGAGCATATGCAGACCATAAAGAGTAGCAAACCGAGAATAAAAACAAAAAACTGAAATATTAACTCTGTAATGTTTTTTAAATGGTAAATTTCAAGTTTATACCTCTGGATCTGAAAAAAATATTTCCAACTAAAAGTAGTGCTCCGAATGCAATGGGATAGTCCTTTCAGCCAAAACATGCACAAAAATAGAAAAATTTATAAATGCGGCAACATGGGCTCAAATCTTGATCTATAATGGCAACAAGTCTTCAAACAAACTTTGATACCATGTTAAAAAATAGAGTATTCCCACACAAGACGAACACCTTCAATAAAAACTCACACAACCATGTCAGAGATCAATACATCGATGCTTTTACGTGGTTAAAACCCTCGAAGAAGGAAACAATCCATAGCCTTAGCTAACATGGCCACTTGAAACAATATATTAATGCGAAAGAAAAATATTTTACAAGCGAGTTTTCACAATCAATCATCAACAAATGACCCTCCATGCTAAATAAAAACATAAATAAAAACCTCTTTGTTGGTTTTCCCATTTTAAGATAATGTAATTAATTGTTCATAATATAATTAATTATTGTGTTATAATATTGATTAAATTGTTGTCTATTAAAAACTGTATGATGGGAGTAGTAAACAACTACATTTATAGGGTGTGCTTAATAAAATATGATGACATTGTTATTGTTCATGCTATCATGAAAACCATAACAAATTGAACATCATTATTGAATCATAATGAATAACACACAAATTTACTTAATACCACTAGTGGTGGTTATCATTCTAGACATGACATGCAAATTAAATGAAAGTCACTGAGCAAGCCATTCAATAAATATCTCCATAGTAAATACCAAACCTGCTAAACGATTGAACTGAAAAGTGGTTCACACCTGCACTAGGATGGAGTGTGTTATGTTATTGGTCACTTATGAAGCATGCCCCTGTTGTCAAATTGGATAATATCAAGTCCAAACAACTTCATGCTATAAATAATGATTTCGTGCTTGAAATAAACAAGCCTAACAACTATTTATGATGTCTTATAAAGAATTATTTAATATAATATCTTAAAATATTTATTTCAATATTAAATCATTCTAATTTTAATATTGAGAAGGCATAAATGTCATACCATGGGTACCTAAGACCATGAGCTTGTAAACCACCAACGGTAAACCTATAAATGACAATATCAAGGTTAACTTATCTACTCTATGACCGAGTCAATCTTAAGCCAACATTCCCCCTTGGAACTTGACTTGGGATATTCACCTATCCCCTTCAAAGTTTATTTGCCAAGTATTCGGGAATACAACATGCCCCCTATCACCTAGGTCTAAATCTAAACTTTATACTGATGAACCATTAAACCAAGGTTATGCATGCCTAAATAGGTCTTACATCTATATTCCCATTTACAAGTGATAAAATTCAACTCCATAAATAATGATTACAAGTGTATTCATGAGAAAATGATGCTTTAAGCATCTACCTACTTCTTTCTTGCATTCCTCTCTACTCCAAATATAGTGAACCAAATTAAGCAATCATTAACTGAGTACTTCTTTAGATGCCATCCTATGTGTACTTCCACCCGTGATCCATTTCCATGTGTCATTCATCACGTTTCACAAACCTGTAAAACACCCAAGTCATTCTCGTTAGAGGGTCCATGCAACACTGACTTCTAATATCACATGTTGGTTTTTAACCTTTGCAATATAGCAATGCATGCACATATTATTTATAAAACATAAGGAAAAAAATAGAATTCATGCATAGTACTTAGAAATTTACTCTAGACCTCAAATTTATTTCGAAGGAAATAAATCCCTATATTCCTCAAGAAATCATCAATGAACGAAACATATTACATAGATTTACCTAGTGATGGAACGTGCACATGTTCAAACACATCACTATGTACTAACTCTAAGATCCCCTTCCCTCTTGTACCAGTAGATGAGAATCTTACCCGATTATGTTTACCATATATGCAATGTTCACAGAAATCAAAATCTAGTGTGCAATTAGACAATCCTTCAACCATACCTTTTACTATGTAGTGCTCGAAGGCCCTTCTCTCCAATATGCCCCAGTCTTTTATGCCACACCATTTTCTTTTCTACAAATATCATAAGGGTTTTGTCTTCTTCGCCCTCGGGAACAACAAACTATTACACCCATTACTAATTGTGCTTCCCAAAAACTTGTATAGAGTTCCATTCCAAACTCCCCCCATCAACACCATTTTATAGGTTACCTTTTCGAGCACAATATGTACACTTGCATCATTCATCTTACTTACATATATCAAGTTTCTAGCCAACTCTGGAATGTGTGAAACCCTAGAGAGTGGTCTAATCCTTCCATCCTTGAGTTGCAACTTGACCTTTATGCATCCTATGGTTATGGTTGTTGAGTCATCTCCTAGGAAAGCATTACCTCCATTATAATTTTCATATTCACAGAACCACTCCTTGTGGGGAGTCATATGAAAATAAACACCTAAATCGATCATCCATGCATCATAATATGCATGTGTGCTTGAAGAATCCAAGTACTCATCCCCTCCTTTTGGGGAGGCTTTCCCCTTCTATGGAAGGAACATCATCATATCTCCTCCCTCTCTCAACACTTTTTGATCTGCAATTCTTCTTGAAATGCCCAACTTTACCACATTTTCAACATTTCTTTAAGGATTTTTCTGAAGATTTAGATCTACTTCTAGATTTAGATCTCCCACTCAAGGATTTATTTTTATTTCTATCCAGGGTATGTCCTCTTACAGATAAAACATTTGTGATCTTACAATCCATGGTTTTACCCCTCATTTCTTCCAATAACAAGGATGAAACCGCATCATCAAACTTTAATGTGGTCACATTGCTACCAATAACTACAACTAGAATATCAAACAAATTTAGCAATGAACATAATAAACTAATGCACTTAACTTCGTCTAAAATGTTAATATCTATAGACAACAAATAACTTACCATAGTATCAAAGGCATTTAGATGTTTTTTCATTAAGTCTCCATCATTCATCCTCAGGAGGTTCAAATTCTTTTGAAGGAAATGTTTATTTACCAGGGACTTAGATTGATACAAAGCCCCTAACTTATCCCATGATGCCTTGGTTGTAGCTTCTCCTGAGACATTCAATAACATTGAATCTAAAAGACACAACCGGATTGTGTTATTTTCCTTCATATCCAACTTTGTCCAATCTTTTGCCGACATACTTGTAGGTGCAATACCCGGATCCACAACGACCTATTGTTCTTTATCTACCAGAAGATCCTCCATCTTTAGCTTCCAAAGCTCAAATATTTGCCCATTAAATTTCTTGATCTCAATTTTAGAACTACTTGCCATTTTCTTTC
>JZKD02S0714373.1:0-15108 GCA_000966675.3 Picea glauca | reverse complement strand
AAAAGTTACGACCCCGGGAAGTTGATGTACTAACTTACCCAAACGGGGCCCACATGACTTTTGGTGCTTCATCTCCTAGGGTTAGGTTTTTGGATGTTTAGGGTTTTTGAAACTCATGTTTATTTTAAAAAGGGATGGAGAGCCTCATTGTAATCATCTTCTTGTGAATGAGCGAAACCGACACATCTCTTCTCAGAGATAAGCCGCCACCATTCCAGCAAGCTTGTTTCCACTGCATTTTACAGTTTTCAGCTTATTTCGTTATTGAATAGAAAACTAGTTTTACCATATCTCTATTATTTTGTGTTAAGCATCTGTTAATAATCTATATTCGTTTCGTTCTACTCATAAAATCTAGATCAATGGCATCAGAGTGGTCTTCTCCTTGTCGTCTTAATGCATGTCCCCAACGAGGTCGAAATACAAAGAGTTGGGTCTCAAGCTTGTTTCTCTTGAGGAAAAACGCTCTCACATGCCTAAGCGATCTCGCATGGCAGGAGAAAACAAAGATGACAGGACATGATATCCTTTCAAACTGTTGATTGAGGAATCCCTCACGTAATAGAGGAACAAGATGATGGATAGTTTCGTGAAAATCCTTCGGCGGCTACCAACAGGTGATGCATCTTCTTCGAACAGAGGCGCTGCCCCCTTCAAGGTACAAATAAACTTTGATATTCCTATATTTTAAGGTCATATAGACACAGATGATGTAGACAAGTGGTTGAATCTACTAGAAGGGTATTTTTCTATCCATAACTTTTCAAATAGAGAAAAGATTACTTTTGCACTCCTCAAAGTCGTTCCCCATGTCAAAGATTGGTGGGAAAAATTATGTGAGAAAAAGGAAACATAGGAACCCTCATTATTTTCAATCACGGCCACCTGGGAATCCTTCAGGGATGTTATTAAGGAACAATAGTACCCTGTCAGAAGTTATGATGACCTGTATACCAAATGGACCACACTGAGGCAAGAAAGAGACCAAGCAGTGTCAGATTTCACAAATATCTTCCATACCTTGCGCACCAAGTTGGGTATAAAATATTCAGAGCGACATCTGGTGCTCAAGTATCACGATTCTCTACATAGATACATCCAAACCGAAATGGAATTTCTGGACATCTCATCCTTGGGTGTGGACTACAGATATGCCTTCAAAATCGAGCAGAAGCTCAAATAAAAGACACAGCTATTTGGGCCTGGGAACCCCTCACAACAAAAGACAGGAAAGGGTGGACCCAACCCACAGAACAAAGGACAGATAAAATATGGATAGTAGCAGGACAACTAGTCCAAGCCGCAAGAAAAGAAGGACACCAGAAAGACAAAGAAAGATACCGGGAAGTGGTGCGACTTCCATAAGAGCCCCTGACATAACACTGTTGACTATCGCTCAAAGAAATCGTTGGTGGCCAAAGTGAAATCCTCTGAATCAGATGTGGATTATGACTCTGAGCCAGTACCAGAAAGATGAAGACAGATTAT
Organism: Picea glauca; assembly: GCA_000966675.3. Lineage (NCBI taxonomy): Eukaryota > Viridiplantae > Streptophyta > Pinopsida > Pinales > Pinaceae > Picea > Picea glauca. The sequence continues at coordinate 13,620 of JZKD02S0714373.1, read as the reverse complement.
TGACACAGAATCTAGTGCCACGGTTGCTACCACCAAGCTCTAGCCTGGTGAACTAGATGAGCCAAAAGAAGGAGAGTGCCTCTTCCATTCACAGATGTGGGTAAAATGCACCCCACTGCACTTCATTGTTGACAGTGGTAGCCAGAAGAACCTCATATTAGCAGAGGTCATCAAGTGGCTGGCCCTGCCAACAACGTCGCACCCACAACGCTACACCATTGGATGGCTCCACCAAGGAAGCGATCTTCACATCATCCAACAATGTCGATTGTCATATGCCATCAAGCCCTTCAAAGATGAGGTATTGTGTGATGTTGCTCCTCTCAAAGTTTATGATGTTCTTTTGGGCCAACCTTATTTATGTAAACGTCATGATGTATATGATTCTAGGCCTCGTAGTGTTATTATTACTTTGAACAAGAAATTGTACAATATACCCAAGCCAGTCCCACCTAGTGTTATTTCCTTGATCTATGTTAAGCAATGCAGGAAGGTCATCTCTCAGACGGGGAAGTTTGTCTTCTTTTTGATTCTCCCTCAGAATAAGAAAAAGATCACAGCCACATCCAAGGTCTCTGCGTCCGACCTCTCCACACAATACAAGAAAGTAGATAAGGTCGTTGAAGAATACTCATATATCTTCTCCTCGCCTATAGGGGTACCTCTGCACTGCTAGGTGAAGCACCCCATCGATCTGACCCTCGGTGCACCGCTACCCAATGGTCCAGCATATAGCCTCTCTTTGTTAGAGAATGAGGAGATCAAGCGACAAATCCAAGAACTGCTCCACAAGGGGCACATCCATCCCACCTCATCACCTTGCGGGAGCCCAATAATGCTGGTACAGAATAAATATGGAACCTGGCGATTCTGTATTGATTACCAAGCTCTGAATAAAATCACAGTCAGAAACAGGTACCCAATTCCCAAATCGACGACCTCCTTGATCAACTCACGGGGGCCAAATACTTCAGTAAGATTGATTTGAAGTCTGGCTACCACCAGGTCCTGATAGAATAGACAGATGTATGGAAGACCGCCTTCAAGTCAAAGGAAGGCCTTTTTGAATGGTTNGTGCTTCATCTCCTAGGGTTAGGTTTTTGGATGTTTAGGGTTTTTGAAACTCATGTTTATTTTAAAAAGGGATGGAGAGCCTCATTGTAATCATCTTCTTGTGAATGAGCGAAACTGTCACATCTCTTCTCAGAGATAAGCCGCCACCATTCCAGCAAGCTTGTTTCCACTGCATTTTACAGTTTTCAGCTTATTTCGTTATTGAATAGAAAACCAGTTTTACCATATCTCTATTATTTTGTGTTAAGCATCTGTTAATAATCTATATTCATTTCGTTCTACTCATAAAATCTAGATCAGTGGCATCAGAGTGGTCTTCTCCTTGTCATCTTAATGCATGTCCCCAACGAGGTTGAAGTACAAAGAGTTGGGTCTCGAGCTTGTTTCTCTTGAGGAAAAAATCTCTCACATGCCTAAGCGATCTCGCATGGTAGGAGAAAAGAAAGATGACAGGACATGAGATCCTTTAAAACTGTTGATTGAGGAATCCCTCACGTAACAGAGGAACAAGATGATGGATAGTTTCGTGAAAATCCTTCGGCGGCTACCAACAGGCGATGCATCTTCTTCGAACAGAGGCGCTGCCCCCTTCAAGGTACAAATAAACTTCGATATTCCTATATTTTAAGGTCATATAGACACAGATGATGTAGACAAGTGGTTGAATCTACTAGAAGGGTATTTTTCTATCCATAACTTTTCGAATAGAGAAAATATTACTTTTGCACTCCTCAAAGTCGTTCCCCATGTCAAAGATTGGTGGGAAAATTTATGTGAGAAAAAGGAAACATAGGAACCCTCATTATTTTCAATCACGGCCACCTGGGAATCCTTCAGGGATGTTATTAAGGAACAATAGTACCTTGTCAGAAGTTATGATGACCTGTATACCAAATGGACCACACTGAGGCAAGAAAGAGACCAAGTAGTGTCAAATTTCACAAATATCTTCCATACCTTGCGCACCAAGTTGGGTATAAAATATTCAGAGCGACATCCGGTGCTCAAGTATCACGGTTCTCTACATAGATACATCCAGACCGAAATGGAATTTCTGGACATCTCATCCTTGGGTGTGGCCTACAGATATGCCGTCAAAATCGAGCAGAAGCTCAAATAAAAGACACAGCTATTTGGGCCTGGGAAACCCTCACAACAAAAGCCAGAAAAGGGTGGACCCAACCCACAGAACAAAGGATAGATAAAATATGGATAGTAGCAGGACAACTAGTCCAAACCGCAAGAAAAGAAGGACACCAGAAAGACAAAGAAAGATACCGGGAAGTGGTGTGACTTCCATAAGAGCCCCTAGCATAACACTGTTGACTATCGCTCAAAGAAATCGTTGGTGGCCAAAGTGAAATCCTATGAATCAGATGTGGATTATGACTCTGAGCCAGTACCAGAAAGATGAAGACAGATTATTGACACAGAACCCAGTGCCACGGTTGCTACCACCAAGCTCTAGCCTGGTGAACTAGATGAGCCAAAAGAAGGAGAGCGCCTCTTCCATTCACAGATGTGGGTAAAAGGCACCCCACTGCACTTCATTGTTGACAGTGGTAGCCAGAAGAACCTCATCTTAGCAGAGGTCATCAAGTGGCTGGCCTTGCCAACAACGTCGCACCCACAACCCTACACCATTGGATGGCTCCACCAAGGAAGCGATCTTCACATCATCCAACAATGTCGATTGTTGTATGCCATCAAGCCCTTCAAAGATGAGGTATTGTGTGATGTTGCTCCTCTCAAAGTTTATGATGTTCTTTTGGGCCAACCTTATTTATGGAAACGTCATGATGTATATGATTCTAGGCCTCGTAGTGTTATTATTACTTTGAACAAGAAATTGTACAATATACCCAAGCCAGTCCCACCTAGTGTTATTTCCTTGATCTATGTTAAGCAATGCAGGAAGGTCATCTCTCAGACGGGGAAGTTTGTCTTCTTCTTGATTCTCCCTCAGAATAAGCAAAATATCACAGCCACATCCAGGGTCTCTGCGTCCGACCTCTCCACACAATACAAGCAAGTAGATAAGGTCATTGAAGAATACTCATATATCTTCTCCTCACCTATAGGGGTACCTTTGCACTGCCAGGTGAAGCACCCCATCGATATGACCCCCGGTGCACCGCTACCCAATGGTCCAGCATATAGCCTCTCTTTTTTAGAGAATGAGGAGATCAAGCGATATATCCAAGAACTGCTCCACAAGGGGCACATCCATCCCACCTCATCACCTTGCAGGAGCCCAATAATGTTGGTACAGAAGAAATATGGAACCTGGTGATTCTGTATTGATTACCAAGCTCTGAATAAAATCACAGTCAGAAACAGGTACCCAATTCCCGAATCGACGACCTCCTTGATCAACTCACGGGGGCCAAATACTTCAGTAAGATTGATTTGAAGTCTGGCTACCACCAGGTCCTGATAGAACAGACAGATGTATGGAAGACCGCCTTCAAGTCAAAGGAAGGCCTTTTTGAATGGTTGGTCATGCCCTTTGGTTTGACAAATGCNGACCATTCACCAATACTTTTGTAGTGGTGTATCTAGATGACATTCTAATTTACAACAAGACTTGGGCCGAACACTTGCAGCATATTCAGCAGGTTCTGCACACCCTGCGACAGCATAAGCTATACGCTAACTTGGAAAAATTCTCCTTCGGCATGGATAGGGTCCATTACCTGGGCTACATCATTGATCAGCATGGCGTACATGTGGATCCAACCAAGATCCAATTCATACGTGACTAGCCAGCCCCAACCACACTCACTGAGCTTTGGAGCTTCTTGGGCCTTGCCAATTTCTACCGCAGGTTCGTGTTGGGATTCTCCCATATTGCATGGGCCCTCAGCCAAATAAACAGGGGTGGTGGTAAGGCGAAATTTGTGTGGGGCCGATCCCAACAACAAGCGTTCAATGATTTGAAGCAACGCTTGTGCTCAACCCCAGTACTTTCACTACCAGACCTGCAACATCCCTTTTATATCGAGACAGATGCTTCAGACTATGCTGTGGGCGTCGTTCTCACTGAGCACGGCCACCCCGTGGCCTATTATAGTGAGACATTGTCAGATACTGCCCATAAGTACCCTACTTATGAAAAAGAAATGTACTCCATTGTGAAAGCCTACTGCCAGTGGAGACATTACATTCTTGGGAAGGAGACAGTCATCCACAATGATCATAAGCCACTGCAGTTCATCCAGACACATGGAAAATTGTAGAATGACTGCCATCAAAAGTGGTCCACATACTTGCAACAATTCCACCTCAATATCAAGTATAAAACAAGAAGCACCAATCACATCGTTGATTGCCTCAGCGGGCCACCAATCGTAGCACTCACCACGGTGCTAGAATATTGTGGCCATGAGACCTCTGGATGGCCCCAACTCTATGAGACAGACCCTGACTTCGCCAGCACCTACTAAATGTTGGGTGCAAACGCAGTTGTCGATAATTTCCATCTTCAGGATGGGTTGTTGTTTCGTTTGGGCCATATTTGTGTTCCATCAAGCGAGCGAGTGAAGATGATCTGGGAAGCCCACTACAGTCGGGTGGTATAACACTTTGGTGTCGAAAAGATATTGGCAATGCTACACAAACATTTCTACTGGCCGAAACTTCGATAGGAGGTCAGCAAGTATATCAAGCCCTGCACTACTTGCGTTATTTCCAAACCGACCACTAAGAAACAGGGCATATACACCCCTCTTCCTAATTCTGACAGGCCATGGGAATCCATCTCAATGGACTACATGTTGAGCCTCCCATCCACCAAGCGAGGAAATGACTGTGTTTTTGTCATTGTTGGTCACTTTTCTAAGATGGCGATTCTGGTTTCCTGCAAGAAGAGAATCACAGCAGAGGCCACTGCCAAGCTCTTCTTTGGACGAGTCTGGGTACATTTTGGAATCTCACAAACCATTGTCTCAGATATGGATAGTCAATTTCTTAGCACATTCTAGTCGAGCCTCTGGTCACTGCTAGACACCAAGCTCACCAAATCCATGGCCTTCCACCCCGAGACAGATGGCCAAACTGAGGTTGTAAATCGAATGATTGTGCATATCCTTCGCATGTATAATTCAAATCACCCCGCACATGGGATGAGAGCCTTCCCTATGTCCAACATAGCTACAACTGAGCCCTGCATAGCTCAACCGGCCACAACCCCTTTCAGGTGGGGCTGGGATTCCAACCATTGAGTCCCATAGATGTTGCACTTCCCCTTGTGGTCACCTCGGCCGACTCATCTCCTGCTCTTACTGAAGCTGACAAAGCCACCCAGTTCATTGAGAGGATTCATCACATCCACCAACAAGTTCAGGATATCCTACAGAAGTCCAATGACAAGTAAAAATAATGCCATGATCAACATCGGGTGCCACATAAGTTTCAGGTGGGTGACAAAGTTTGGTTGCACTTGCAGAAAGAACGCCTTACAGGACCCCATCGAAAGCTTCGCCCAATTCGTTATGGGTCATACACTATCACCAAGGTTGTGGGGGATAATTCTTGTGAGCTCAACATTCCTCCTTTCCTTGGCCTGCACCTAGTGTTCAACGTGGATCTCCTTCACCCTTATTTTCCACCATTATTGGACACCTCAGAAGTAGAAGAACAACTGACACCAACAGAGCTCAACCCCTACTGCATACAAAAGGAATCCAATGATCAGATTGTGGATGCACATATCAAGGGCACTCAACAGCAAAGGATCCAACTTTATCGAGTCGTCAAAGTAGGGCAGCTCCTGCACCAAGGCAAGTGGCTCACCTAGGGCCAAATTCAGCAGAAATTTCCTCATCTGATGGGGGACCTCAACGTAATGGAGACCATTGCTTCATAAGGAGGGAGGATTGATCTAGGTGGATATCGGTGGTCACCCACCTTTTCCAGCTGGCTCAAAACAACTTTCTAGCAATTTTGATAATTTACTATTTTTAGTAGTTTTCAGGTCCTAAACTTCCGGAGCGGTTTTGAGGCCCTAAACGACGTTTTTTGGGGTATGTTGTGGCACAAAATTTCAACTGTTGTAGTCCTCAGATAGATATTTCCAATGGCCTATCATATTCCTAAAATGGAGATCGTATGCAAAAGTTACGACCACGGGAAGTTGATGTACTGACTTACCCAAACAGGGCCCACATGACTTTTGGCGCTTCATCTCCTAGGGTTAGGTTTTTGGATGTTTAGGGTTTTTGAAACTCTTGTTTATTGTAAAAATTCCTGGAGAGACTCATTGTAATCATGTTCTTATGAATGAGCGCAACTGTCACATCTCTTCTCAGAGATAAGCCGCCACCATTCCAGCGAGTTTGTTTCCACTGCATTTTACAGTTTTCATCTTATTTCATTATTGAATAGAAAACCAGTTTTATTGTATCTCTGTTATTTTGTGTTAAGCATATGTTAATAATATGTATTCATTTCATTCTTCTCATAAAATCCGCATCAACTTTCTTCAAAGTGGAAATCCTAAAATTGGCTAAGAATTTTACATGCTAAAAAATTGAATATAAGTTATGTTCAATTTATATGGAAAGTTATGCCATAACCTTGAACCTTGATTCTTAACTAAGATTTTGTTAAGAAAACAATGACAAAAATTGATAATATCATGGCAATCAAAGCTTTTTTTTTTCACCAAACAACTAAGAGTTGCATAGAATCTAGTCCCTATATTTTTCGGGTGAACATATACAAAAGTGTGAGCATTAGGTGAGAATCATAGGTGAAAAAATCTATAGTTAATGCACAATTTTAAATTTCTTTGTATCTTGAAAATTCGGTGTAATGTTTTGTAAACAATAAAAGTGAACATTCTTGCCTACCTTTATTTGATGGTCATATTATAATCTTGGTGTAGTTTTTCAAATGCTTTTGTATAGTCTGGATGGTATGATTATAATCCTATTTTAGTAAGGAATAAATGCTTGGCGAGGTCACTCCTAGTGATCCTAGAAGGGTAATTTCACAACAAAATACATCGCTCAATGCTTATAGGTTGACATCAAACTTGTTATAGCAAAAAATATGATTAGTTGATTATACTTTGCTTAATGATTATAGGTTGAAATCAAACTTACTATAGCCAAAACTATAATAATTTACTTACTTGATTAACATCGAATACATTATGAAAAATATATTAACCATGAAATTACATCAAAATTGGTACCATTGAATTTTGGCAATGTTTCCTTTTGTTTTCTAATAGATCTGTGACTTGGATTAGCTTGTGGTCTAAGAAACTGTGACTCAGGGGCATATAAACCATCAAAATCACTCAGGGATCACACTCGACTTGGGCCACACCAACCCTTAACATAGCTATATTTTAGGTGTCTCATCTCGTTGTTGAGTGAAATATATGCTATCTATTTTGACATTAAATTTTCAACCTGGGGATCGTAAGCTTTGAGGTGCTAGCACTGTATGTGCAGGTCTAAAGCTCCAATCTAGTAGTCTAATCTAATATAATCTAATCTAATGCCAATAAACTCAAATAAGGAAGAGCTTTAAAATAACTAGAATAAATCGTCACCTAGAGAAGAAACCTGACATGGAGTGACCGTATATTGCAAGTTATGTCATTAATCTTCCCATTGGTGATTTAAAGCTATTGGCAAAGTTAAAATGCGAGAAAACTAGTGCAAGAATCTATTTAAATGTACAGAGAAGTCTATGACTATGAATAATGAACTCATTAATCAGAAATAAGCTATATTTCCTTAAAATCAATCCTTTGAAGTGAACTCTATTCTTAAAGCAACTTTTCAAGATTAAATCAAGAACTCACAAATACTTCTATTCTACAAAAAATAAACCACATCATTACACTAATCTTACTGACTGAAAGTAAAAAACATCATCTATATATCTTATTCAAATTATCATTCATATCGTCTACGATGACGGAAAATGTCACAATGGCATATTAACACTATTGATAATTCAAATTCATGCAATATTGACTTCCACAAAGATGTGTAAAGTGGAGATAAAACAATATAAGGAAAAGCTCACCATTAAAGAAGTTTCAATTTATTAAATACATGTTCTTATAATTGACATAACCCATAAACATTATTCAAATGAAATTTGAAATTACAACTATTCCATCATACTGAGACTAGAAGTGTTCTAATACAGAGATAACATTCTATGTAGCCCTGGAGGGATTAATTTTTAAACCATAACTTAAAGAGTCATAAAAGACTGTTATATATACTATTTAAATGACCAATCTGCAAAATAGAATACAATTTATGTGAATGAGAAGAAAACGATATTTGTATAGATGAACAGTGAAATTATCAAGGTCATATATGTAGCTATGAAATATAATTTGAGTAGATAACCTATATAAAATAGTTATATGTCAGAAAATATAAAATTAGATGGAAAATCACAAGCAATCTTTAAATTAGATAAAAATATATGAATATGAATACACAATAATAGAAACTACAAGAAACCTACACAAGAGAGTTAGATGTGGAAATCTAAATATACAACAAATAAACAAGATACAAAGACCACTGGTTGCCCCCCCCAGGTAGTCGTGATACTACTCCAGATCAATAGACAATCAACACATCATTTATATTAACACTAGAATCGAATTACATATCAGGTTCAGTATAATGGTTATATGATATCGTTGTCCTCATTTTTTAGAGGCCGCTGGTATTTAGAGAGTTTTGATAAAACTGAGAGGTCGACCACTGAAAGGGTCGACTCTCTCTCAAACCAAAAAATTGTTTTAGCTATGCTATTAATAAACTATGAGTTCTTAAAATCGTAGTTTGAATATAGGAGCTAGTTCCAACTGTCTAAATCGAAATATAGTGGGAGCCATAGCAAGAGGACGATAATGGGTAAAAAACCCATGTTCTTCATTTGCCCAAAAATTCCCATAGATATGCCAATGACCAACCCTGTTGTGCTCCGAGTTCTGTATTAAGGGACAGATGAAGGTCTAGATGGAGGTTTGAATGGAGGTCTAGATCTGCCTGACATAAATTCGTCTACCAGATGAAGGGCCATGAAATTATCTCAATCTGTCCATAATTTCAGGAAACGACCTGCATGAGACTGAATTAGGCATATTAGGCACAAAACCCATGTGCCAGATTTTTCTAATTCATCTTCGTTCTCCCACAAATTGATCTCAAAGATCACTGCCTAGAAAAGGGTGTGACATGACAAAGACTATTCAATTGATATTTCAATGATGCAAACATTTCAATAATGTATATAGTGAATGCATTCCCCATGATATCCATTGTTTTAGTTGTTCAGTGGATTGTATAGCTATATAAAACAATATGTTCATAAAACTAACTTTATCATCTACAAATTAGTTAAAACCATGTAAAATACATTAAAAAGTATAAACTCACATCATTTATTTTTAATGTTTCTAATCAATGTATTTTAAATATATGGTATGCTTTAAAGGGTGAAGGGAATGGATTATGGTCAAACATGATGATAAAATAGTGAAATGAAGTCAAAGAAAGGAGGTATTTTAGGAGCACATCACCCGCTACTGCATAGTTTATAACTTGGGTCACCGTACATAACAAGGCCCTTTGAAATCAATCGCACTAGTGAAACTTGACAAATGTCGACAATATTGACCTAGTGGCTTTTGGAGCAATTCAAATTCAGACAAAGAACAATTAAAATCTAGCTTTTCCTTTATTGGGTAATATATAACAACAATAATAATAACAATCTATTTTTAAGGTCATGTCCAAGCTAGACACCAAATTGGTTTATGAGACCCCCTTGTTTGTGGGACAATGAACCCCCTCCATGCAATGATTTTAGTGCTAATTTATAAGGAAGTATACATATCCTACCCCACTATATATTTGAACATGTGACCTCCAAGGAGGAAACACATGTTCTTAACTGTTAGGCCCATTTAGGTTGTATAACATGCTTTCAATGTGGATATTATAAATTCATTCGATCTCAACACATGTTTATGGTTTGAAAGTATAAGTTGATATTCAAAATTTACTTTCATCTTTCGTTCAAAATTCAATCCAGTATAAATGGGAACATTATAAACTCATTCTATTTTCAATATCCATTTCACATTTCGTTTATAGTTTCTTAGATTTATGGTGACATAGAAAAATCACTATTAGATAAGAGGGGTCACATTCTCTTTTACACACAAAAAAAATAAAAAATTATTAGTACATGCCTACAACATAGTATTAAATATTTTTTTGTTTTGAGTTAAATTATTTTGAGTCATTTAATTTAGTTTCATTGTGATGAAAAACACAATATGTTTTTTGAAATATGTGGTACATGATATTATCCAATATTTGAGAGTAACACTATTATGTAATGCAAGATCTATATCTATGTGAATCAACTCACAAAATTCCAATTATTCAAGTATTTTCATCTCTCCATATATTTGTTGACTACTTTTTCTTTTTTTCAATTTATAGGGAGACTTAGGTCAAATAAGACTTAGGCCAAGAACTTGAACACAATGAACACACTAGGATGGGCGGTGGGGATCGATACCTGCACTTGAAATCTATTTTATTTTCTTCTTGATCCATAAACAAGGGACTTATATCCCACTCACTTCACCAACATGGATCCTTGTGGAATAAGACTTTTGTTTTCTACTCTCTAACTCAATGTTTGATAGAAAACTCTAGTTATGTCTTCTTCAAATGGTTACAAGGCCCTTGTTGTCTAGTATTCCAGTGGGATATTTTTATTTTTAGCTTCTATGTTTGATTATATTTGGAGTATAACTTCTCTTGGCTTACTATTACTCAGAAGGCATGTGATGATGGCTCTATTTGAAATGTTTTTGTTCCCATTCTAGTGACTTGATTGATGGCTTGTAATCTTCATTGGAATACAAAATAGTCTATAATCATATACACCAACCCACAAATTATAACACTATCAACAATTATCTACTCTACTTTGGCCTCATTCTAGAAAAGAAGGCAATGGGAGATTGTAAATTCTCTTTCTCTAAACTATAGTAGATAAGTCTCAATGTTACCTCCATTAATTATTTATACAAAATTCGATTCCATAATGCTCCAATACTTGGAGGAATATATACCACCCATGATTACAAACACGACTATTTCTTTACTCAATGACAAAAATATCAAAGAAGTGATATATAAATACGGTTAGATGAAGACCAACAGTATAAATGACATTTATAAAGGAATGAAAACCCCTCTATTATTTCCTAGACTCATCGAATCAAATATTATATAGAAAATTTCATGAAGTGAGTTTGATTGCAACAAAAATAACATCTAAAATATCATTCCATTGTAGATAAATAAGTTGTTCCAATAGAAATGAAGTCAACCCAACATCAAATAGCATGAATTATTCTAGCAATATGAGGAGAGTGCCAAAAACATCTTTCTTTTACTCCAACTATCAATATGTGTTTACATATTCATTCCATTTTAAAGGAATGCATTATGTCAATCCTTGGTGATCAACATTAAAATGTCAATACTTGTCAAAGAGTAGAAGTCATATTTTGAAAAACTCAGTCAATTTTACCAACCCACCACTCAAAAAATTAACTACCCAGTCACTATAAGTGTTGTTTGTATGTGGGTGTTATCAACCATGGTTGAGGTGAATGTACAAAAACTAAACAATGTTCTACAACTGCATACGACCTCCAAGGGATGCACAATGTCTCGTGGGTGAGATAAAACACCCAAAAAAGTAATTAAATTGACCAACATGATAATGAAACGTCTGGGTATGAAAGAAAATTCCCTGGGGGATGTAAACTTGCCTAGGAATGAAGTAAAATGTTGAGGGATGAAATAAAACACCTAGGGGGGTGTGAATGCACCAAATGAGATGTGAATTCATCCAAGTAAAAAGTAAAACGCTCGGAGGAATGTGAAGTTTCCCAATAATAAAGTAAAACACCTAGGGGGGTGTGAAAAACCCTAGGGGGTGATGGAAGAAGTGTCCTTAGACACACAAAACTTATTGATTAAGGAAAATAAATTACATGATCAATGCAAGATCTTGCAATCTCAACATTACTTTCACATGAGAAAATGAGATCTTAAATAAGCTTATCATACTAATTCTAAACTATTTTTTGTTATGGAAATCTTATCATATAATCATATGAGTATGACAAGTGTCCATATACATTAAATATATATTATAATAATTTCCTATTTTGTTCCTTCTAAGAAGAAAACATTTTCTGTATTTATTATCTATTCTAACAAAATTCATTCTAGAAAAGTCCAAGTATAATAAAATAATATTATACTAAGTACTTTAGGATCATAATATATAACATTCCCCACTTTGATCCAAAAGTGCATTAGAACATATACCAAGGCCTTCTCTAAACTTAGTAATTGATCTTTCCAAGTGGTTTCATGAAAATATCTAATATATGATCTTCTGAAGGATAGTATATTGGTTTGACGATGCCCTTTACGATGAGTGTCATGATGTAATGATACTTTGTGTCAACATGTTTTGTTTTAGAATGGAAAAACGTATTTTTAGCAAGTTAAATGGTCGACTGACTATCAATCAACAATACAGTAGCTTCTAATAGAATGTAACGTCCCCTCCGTTACGACATCAATGCAAGTGAAAACAATAGTGGTAATTTTTTTTTTTTGAAACATCAACAGTTAGAACAAGTAACATGTGACAACATATATAAGTAATTACACATCTATTCTCATCTACAACATTTCACTGCAAGAATCAAATACAACATTATGATACTAAAAGTCAATTATGTCACATTAGGATAGCAAAGGTGTCTACCTGCCCAACCTATCCTGCAAGGCTAGGATCTCTAAGACACATAATCAACACTTAAGTCTAGGATTATTCCGATTGATTTTGACTATTTAAGGTCTTAGGACTGACGACTGTTCTGAAGAACATGGAGATATCTATTCCCATAACCAAAATCAATTCTAGACTCGAGACTAAAGTAACAGTAAGACACTTAATCATAATTGTCATTTTAATCATTCAATTACTCATTTAACTAGACAAAGATTCTCCTTTCCTTTAAGATTAAAACAATAAAACTCATCAACTATATATTATGCCTTGTATTTGTGAATTCCATCATAGAATTATGTAGATAATACACCCCTTTTCAATTCTGTCATATAATTATTATTCACCATAAATAAATTAAAAAAAAAAAAAAAAATCTCTTACCCTTAAGAATACAAGCATCAATCATTTTCAATATCTAGACAATATTCTAATTCGATAAGAATACAAATCCATTGTAATTCAGTGTTAGACAAACTCCTACTTCCTAATAATACCACATAAAATTTATATTCAATATTAAACTATTGATTTTCCTTAACAAAAGACTACCCAAGCACTCTATAAGGAAAATCAATAGTTTAATATTGAATATAAATTTTATGTGGTATTATTAGGAAGTAGGAGTTTGTCTAACACTGAATTACAATGGATTTGTAT
>JZKD02S0714351.1:0-15108 GCA_000966675.3 Picea glauca | reverse complement strand
ATATCATCAAGAAAGTGCACCTTCTCCAAGGATAACGCACCAGAAAGATATCACAAGACCATAGACCATAGACCAAGAACCAATCACCACTGCAGTAGTTGCAGATCTCCTCCAGCCTTGCACAAATATTAGCTTGTATGAACGAGTGCGTGAGTGTGTACAAATGAGCTCAAGCGCCTCCTATTTATAATGGTTCTTGTTACCTGTCTGGGAAAACTTTTCCTTCTAGAAGTTAATACTTTAATATTAATTATTTTACTTAGAGAATTGTCTTCTAGGGTTTTTATAAATTTGTTTAGGATTTCTCTGGCTTCTGAAATATTCTATTCTAGTCAAAGGTTACACAAGGAGGTTAATACCTCCTGCAGCTACCGTAATATCAACAGATCGACTAATGGTCAAAGCCGAGGTGGATCGAAAGCGTGTCGAGAGTCGAGGTAGATGGACAACAAGTCGAAGGTCGAGGTTAGTCGACTGGGTAAAGTCGAAGTCGAAGGTCAAGGCGGTTTGACATGGTAAAGGCATCGACAACAAGTCAAAGAGGTCAAACAACAAGAGATTGACAAGAGGAAATGTGGCGATCGACTAAAGACCGAATGAAGGCTGACTGATAGTCGACTGGTAATATGACTTGGAGTCGACTGTAACAGAATCCCGATATTTCTGGGATTTGTAGCCAATGATCTGCATAGATATGTAACCATTTTTTGGGCGCTAAGTCTTTAGGGTTTTACATGTTGTAAAGCCTATAAAGAGGTGTGTTGTAAGGCCATAAAGGCTAATAAGGATAATCAATGAATTATAGGATAACCAATCTTTAGAGAAATATTTAGATGTAGGTTGTTGGTCATGTAGATATAAGTCGAACTGGCTACAGGGTTGTTCTTGTATAGGAAATAGGGTATGATGTCGATTGTGTCTTAGGTGTGGACCAAGGTTAGACATGTAACCTTTTATTTAGATTGAATAAGACAAAAAGAGAGCAGAACGCTCAAGGAATGTTGGTTTTCTCAGTTTGGGTTTCCAGAGTAAAATCTCTGTGTATTGTGTGATTTCTTTGTCATTTACGTTATTTATTAAATTCTTCTTCTCTTCTATTAGGTTTAGTGTGGAAGTGATTATTGTTTTCTGACAGGTGGTATCAGAGCGAAGTTCAGCTCTGACAAGTGGTATCAAAGTTGTGTTATTCTTTGACGTGTATATCATATCTTGATTTACCAATCTTGAATCTAAGAGCTAAACCCTAGGTATAGTAAGAATTGTAAGTCATAAATTGTGTTAAAGATCGTGGTAAAGAATGGTGAGAAGTTCAAGAATAGAGATAGGAAAATTCAATCACAAGAATTTTGAGCTTTCGAAGCTTAAAATGGAATATCTTCATGTAGATCGAGAACAATGACAACGGTCTGTCCAGGTTCCCAGCTGACAGGCATGTCGATGCAAGAATGGGAGAAACTCAAAAGAAGAGAAAGAAGTACAATTTGACTTTGTCTTGCATATTCAGTATTGTTGAATGTCTCAAGTGAAGATTCAGCCAAGAAATTGTGGGACAATCTCGGAAGCTTATACCAGTCGAAATCTCTAGTAAATAAGTTGTTTCTCAGAAAGAAATTGTATCTTCTGAGAATGAGTGATGGTAGTTTGGTGACTAATCATTTAAATGTGTTTAACACAATTTTAAGCCAATTATCATTTGTGGATATTAAAATCACCGAGGAGGATAAATGTATAATCCTATTATGTTATTTTTTAGACTCCTATGATAGCTTAGTCATGGCTATAGGCAGTAATACAACCACACTAGTGCTAGAATACATGGTTTCTTCTCTGTTGTTAGAAGAAGTGAGAAGAAAGAACATGAAAGGATCGACCAAAGATGCTTTAGTGGTGAGAGATCGACTGGTTGAAAGATATAAAGGAAAATTCTCCATTAGAAAGTATAATTCAAAGGGTAGATATAAATCTCTAGTTCAGTCGACAAGAATATACTGGAAAAGAGGTAAAGTTGGGCATTACAAAAAGGATTGTAAGTTGAGGGCGATGGAAGTCGGTACGGGATTTGATGAGAAGTAGTTGACTAAGAGAAAGACGACCTCGGATAAAGAAGGTGATATGTACCTAGCATCGACCAATACACAGTCGGATCAAGGTGTTTGGTTAATCGACTCAAGAGCATCCTATCATATGAAACCACATAGAGAATGGTTCTACGAGTATGAATGATATGATGGAGGTGATGTGTTCTCAGGGGACGACTCGACAACCAAAATTGTCATACGAGGAAGAGTTCGAATGATATTGCAGGATGGGAGGAAAATAACCCTTCCAGATGTGCTACACATTTCGGGTTTGGCAACAAACCCGATATCTATCATCAAGATGAGTGATGTTGGAGTGCACACTCTATTTGAGAAGGATTCATGTAAGATGGTTAGAGGTGTGATGGTCTTAATCAAAGGAGTTCAGATTGGAACCCTAAACAAGTTGTTAGAGAATATTGAATCGAATAGATGCAACAATATTGTTGCTCCTAAAGCTGACTCGACATTAGATCAACTTGACTCAAATCAGACTGAGTCGATACAAACTGACTCGACAAGAAATGATAAAATTGACCCGACCATGCTATGGCATGAGAGGATGGGACACATTGGAGAAAAGGGACTTCAAGCCATTCACACCAAAGGTATGGTCGAAGGTTTTCATGAATGTGGTTTAGAAGTCAACTTTTGTGAACATTGCATATATGGAAAACAAATTTGGGTGAGATTCCCATCTGGAGTGACAAGGGAAAATGGGATTCTAGAACTAGTTCATAGTGATGTGTTTAGCCCGGTTACAGTGCCTTCACTTGGTGCATCCTTGTATTATGTCTCCTTCATAGATTATTTTTCTAGGAGGATGTGGATGTATTTTCTGAGGAAGAAATCATAGGTTTTCGAGAAATTTAAAGAATTTAAAGATTTTGTAGAAAACCAGACAGATAAGAAGGTTAAGGTGCATATAACTGACAATGGTGGTGAATTTTGTGGAAAATAATTTGATCAGTTCTGTAAGCAGTGTGGAATAGCATGCCAAAATACGATACCATATACCCCACAACAAAACGAATGTATTGAGAGAATGAATAGAACGTTGATGGATAAGGCAAGGAGCATGCTCAGTGGTGCTGGGCTCGCATAAGAATTCTAGGCGGAAATAGTTAACACTGCAAGATATCTGGTGAATATGTCTCCTTCATCGACACTAGTCGATGTGACTCCACATGAGGTATGGTCAGGTAAGAAGCCTTTGGGTGCACATCTCAAATTATTTGGTTGTGATGCATTTGTGCATGTCCCCAATGAAAAGAGGAGCAAACTCGACAAGAAGGCAGTGAAATGTATTTTCATTAGATATAAAGAAAGAATGAAAAGGATATAACCTTTGGGATCCTACATCAAGGAAAAAAATGTATAGTTGAGATGTGGTATTCAGAGAAGTCGGAGGTAAGTATGATCCTGAGAAAAGTGTTCATACCAAGAATAATCTTGAGACAGTGTGGTTTGAATTGAGGAATGAATAAGATGATTCAGATGAGTCGACTGAATTCGAGGAAGAGGTGGAATGACAGACTTCGGTGGTAAGGAGGTCAGAAAGATTAAGAAAATCATTCGAAAGGTATATTCCTCCCAAATTTTGTTATGCATTCGTGTTAACTGCCATTGACGATGAGCCCAAGTCGATCGGTGAGGCAGTCGACTCGGCAGAGGGTAAACTTTGGAAGGACACCATGGTCGAAGAGATGAAATCCTTGCAATATAATGAGACATGGGATTTAGTCAAGTTACCTAGTGGAATAAATCTCATCGGTATAAAATTGGTATTCAAGAAGAAGATGAATGTCGCAGGACAAGTCAAGAATTTCAAAGCTCAACCGGTAGTGAAAGGTTATTCCCAAGTCGAGGGAATCAAATTCGGTGATATTTTTTCCCCTGTTGCAAAATTAACTTCCATTAGAGTACTAATGTCTTTGGATACATCACTTGATCTGGAAATAGAACAAAAGAATGTGAAGACAACGTTCCTACATGGGGACCTAGAAGAAGAAATCTACATGAAACAGCCTGAAGGATTTGTAGTAAAGGGGAAGCAAGAGTTGGTGTGAAAACTAAAAAATATCCCTTTAGGGTCTAAATAAATCGCCAATAATGTGGTACCTTTAGGGTCTAAAGAAATCGCCAATAATGTGGTACCAGAAGTTCGACACATACATCTTTAGTTTGGGATTTGTGAGAAGCAAATATGATCACTGCATATATTCCAAGGAAGAAGGTGGGTGTTTCATATATGTAGCTTTGTATGTTGATGACATGTTGTTGATTGGAAACATCATGGATGCAATAAAGGAGGTGAAGAAGTAACTATCCTCCAAGTTCAACATGAAGGATCTCGGTGCAGCTAACTTCATTTTGGGAATGGATATTAAGAGAGATCGAGCCGCTAGAAAGATTTGGTTTAATCAAACAAAGTATATTGAAATAGTTATGAAATGATTCAACGTGCAAGATTGCAAATCGATGAAGGTGCCAATTCTTGTGGGAGCAAAGCTAACTGTTGAACAATTTCCAAAGACATGGGAAGAAATAGAGGACATGGCACATGTTCCCTATGTAAGTGTTGTTGGTAGTCTAATGTATGCGATGGTGTGTACTCGACCATGCATTGCCCATGTAGTTGGAGTGTTGAGAAGGTACATGTCGAGACCTGGAAAGGAGAACTAGACAACTATTAAGAGAGTATTCAAGTATTTGTGTGGCAAAAAGGACTATGTTATATGTTTCCAAGGAATACCTAGAGGTGGCAGTGGTAAATTAAATGTACATGGCTTTGTTGATGTAAACTGAGTTGGGGATCTAGATCAATGGAGGTCGACCAACAGATATGTCTTCAAGATGTTCAGTAGAGAAATAATTTGGATGAGTAAGCGATAGGCAGTCGTAGACTTGTCAACAACAAAAGATGAATACATGGTGGTGGCTCATGGAAGAAAAGAAGCAATATGGATGCAAATGTTGTGTTTGGAAATCAGGTTTGAGCATAGACCTTTGAAGGTAAGTTGCGAAAGTCAAAGCGTAATATTTCTGGCAAAGAACCTTACTTATCATTTGAAGACTAAGCACAATGATGTATAATACCATTTTGTAAGAGATATGGTGGAAAGTAACAAGTTGTTATTGGATAAAGTAGACACATTGGAAAACATAAAAGACTCGTTGACCAAGTTTGTGAGTGTTGTGAAGTTCTCTTGGTGTAGAGAGGCAATGTGCATTATTTCCCTGGGTCTGTGAATGAAAGTTCAGAAATATCCTGGTTTCAACAAAGAAGACAACAAGTGGGAGAATGTTGGGTTGCTATATTCTTTGCAGTGAAAGTCTAGTCTAGGTGGATCGACCGGCAGTCGAAGTCCAGGTAGATTGACTGACGATCAAGGTGGAGGTAGATCGACAGCAGGTCGAGATTCAAGGTAGATCTACAACAAGTCGAAGGTCAAGGTTAGTCTACCAGGTAAAGTCAAATTCAAAGTTCGAGGAAGTTTGATATGGTAAAGGCATCGACAACAAGTCGAAGAGGTCAACCAACAAGAGGTCGACAGGAAGGCATGTGGTGACTAACTGAAGACCAAATGAAGGTCAACTGATAGTCCACTAGTAATTCAACTTGAAGTTGACTATAATAGAATCCCGATATTTTCAAGATTTGTAGCCAATGATATGCATAGATCTGTAACCATTTTTTGGGTGCCAAGTATTTAGGGTTTTGAATGATGTAAATCCTATAAATAGGTGTGTTGTAAGGCCATAAAGGATAATAAGGATAATCAATGAATCATAGGATAGCCAATATTTATAAAATTCTTTAGATGTAGGTTGTTGGTCATGTAGATGTAAGCTGGATTGGCTACAGGGTTGTTCTTGCATATGTAAGAGGGTATGATGTCAATTGTGTCTTAGGTGTGGACCAAGGTTAAACAAGTAACCTTTTATTCAGATTGAATAAGACAACAAGAGAGTATAACACTCAAGGAATTTTGGTTTTCCCGGTTCGGGTTTCCAGGGTAAAATCTTTGTGTACTGTGTGATTGCTTTGTCATTTACATTCTTGATTTAATTCTTCTTCTCTTCTACTAGGTTTAGTGTGGAAGTTCTTCTCATTTTCTGACACATATCTCCTCTTAGAGGTATATCACTATTGCACTAGTCTTAGATCACTACATTATCTTAGGGATAGTAGATCAACATCCCACTAGTCCTCTCTTGTGGGATAACAAACAATGAATAAGATTAGATGTTAAAGCCTTCGAAGAAATTCCAAGACATAAGGTCATAGGCATGTTTGATTGTTTTTTCATGACACACATCCACACTCATTAAATAAAACAATCACTATAATCACCCTGCAATGGAATCAAACATTATGTAAATAGGAGACAACACTCAGTCCTTGTTATGTTAGTAGGAGACATGATATTGGCTTAGATGAGATTGTCCCATATAACTTAGATGACTTTGGATTATATAATATTGGCCTATTTGGTTTATATGAGATTGACTTAGATGAGATTTCCCCATCTGGATCTATATGAGTGGCTTAGACAAGATGTCCCATCCGGCTTAAACAATATTGTCTCATTAGGCTTAGATGAGATTGGCACACTTGGATTAAACAAGATCGACATGTTTGTCTTAGAAAATATTGTCTTGTATAGCTTGGACAAGATTGTCCCATCTAGATTAGAGGAGATTTCCTGGTCTGGATTATATGATATTGGATTAGACAATATTGTCCCATTTGACTTAGACAGTCATATTTGTCTTAGATGAGTTTGACCTGCTTGGATTAGATGAGATAAGCATAGATGAGAAGTCCCATCTAGCTCAAACAAGATGAGCACATCATTTTCCTTGATATATGGCCCACACTTTTTGACATTTTTATGTTCTAATATATATGAAAATTTATGTTATGGCATATATGAAAAAATATTTTCAACATATATTGAAAAAAAGTATCATCACACACACATAATAATAATAATAATAGTGTCCCCGAGGTGTAGGACAGTCGGTGACGGAGTGTGTTGTTAAGCCACTCCGTGATGTTAAAGTCACTCGTTCGAAACCTGCGGGGACAAAAATCCAGCCATGTTAAGGGTTGGTGTGGCTCAGGCCGGGTGTGATCCCCATGTCATTTTGACAGTTTAGATGCCCCTGAGTCGTGATTTCTTAGCCACAGGTCATGGACAAACTAACAAACAAATAATAATAATAATAATGAGTATAATCTAAATTAGAAAAGGTTGTGACTGAACTACACAACTTTGTAATACAAAAAATTTAAGGGTAGTTGTAGCTAGATATCGAAAATAAAAATAAAACTTAATATCCAACTTCCCATAAGGTACATCTTCCATGTTCTAGCCTTTGTTGATGTTTGGTATTTGTGGGGGGTACTTTCCCTCCTAAACAACCTTTCTTAGATGAGAATAACATTCTGAAAGCAAGAGAACCATTGAATAGATGTGGAAATACCCTAGAAGATAAGTCAGGCCAAAAGAATAAAGATTAAAGAGAAAACGGAAGCCTCTAGATAAGAAGTCGGCCCACATGAATTAATAAAGTGAAAAATAAATTATTCCAGATGAAAAGTCAGCCTCGGTATTCTAAAAGAGAATTCGGCCCCAGTACATTAACAGACTAGTATAAATACAGTGATGCCTTGCTCATTTGAACTCATTATCACTCGCAGTTGCAACTACATAAGGAAGAAGGTGTAGGTCAAAGGTAAGGAAGACACAACTACTGCAACATCTGGGATCTTGGTTATTCTTTGTGGTAACTCTCCCTTATGTGCTACCCTTGGTAGAGGTGTGCTACTCTTGTATGGTGTTGTTGTTGCAGATGGGGTGGTATTTATAGCTATATATTTAGCTATACATTGTGCTAGGGTTTATCTATTGGTTCATGGTTGGATTTGTTTGGACGAAATCTCTCTAAGAAAGGTTGGTTGGGTTTTCCCCCATTTTGGGTTTTCCCAAGATAAATTCTTGTGTCTTCTTGTTCTTGTTACTGCTGCTCTTATTTTCATTACATGGTATAAATGCTAATAATAAAGAAGATATAAATATACTGGTGAACCTAATTGCTTTGTAAAAGTGAATAAAATCCAACATGGTATTAGAGTTGGTTACCTTCAAAATAGTCTAACCATTGGAAGGAAGATCGTTTACAACAATACCTTGCCATTGCACCATAATATATTTTTCAAGCTCGTTGAGCACTAGTTCCAAGGCGTTGGGACTAGTTTCACCAGTGAGTAGTTCGCCCTACCCTAGCGCACCCCCTGCAACACTCTGGTTGCAGTTCTGTGAAGTTCAAAATTTTAGAATTTCTCAGATATAGAGTTTCTACCAGCAAAAATGTCAACCAGTATGAGAGATGAGGATAGATTAGATGGAGCAAATAAATTTAGATCTTGAAAGCATATAATACTTATCACTCTAGAAGAGAACGAGTTATTGGATCATGTCGATCAGGTACTTCCAGAACCAGAAGAAGGAGACATTGGATCAAAGTTCAAGAAGAATGAGGTCAAGGCCAAGAGGATCTTGACATACTCAATCAAGGATCATTTGATGCCGAATGTATCAGAACTAAAGACACTGAAAGAAATGTTTGATTCCCTAACCATACTTTATGAAAGTAAGAACACCAGCTAGAAGCTTACTCTAAGGCATCAACTCAGAAATGTGACAATGAGCAAGTTAGAAACAGTCTCAAATTACTTCATGATAATCTTGCAGATTAAGGACCAGTTAACAGTTATTGAAGACGCGGTGGAATATGTTGAACTTGTGACTACTACACTCAATGGATTTTCTTCTTATTGGGACTTGTTTGTTCAAGGAATTTGTGCAAGAAGCAAATTGCCCAAGTTTGACAAGTTATGTTCTGATTGTTCCCAAGAAGAATCCAGCATAATATCCAAATCTCAAAAGACAAATGATGATGAAAACCAATCTCTTGCCACTCATGTGAAGAAAAGAAAAGAGAGAAAAGAAGTCATTCCAAAGAAAGCTAAAATACGACATTATAAGAAGGATGCTCCAAAAGCCATACGCTACAACTGTAAGAAGCTGGGACATTGTTCCTCTCAATGTCCCCTAAAGGATGAACACAGAAAGCATCACACACATGCAGCTGACATAGAAGAGTCTGCACCCCAGGAAAAGGAAAAGGAGTCAAAGGATGAAGAGTATGTCTTTTAGATAGTGGTGCTTCCAAAACACATGATCGGTAAGTAGAAGACAAGTCAAATGGGACAACAATAACCAGACTCCAGGTTTGCATATCAGGTTTGATATTTCATATTTCTATAGATTAAGTAAGTGTTGTAACTAGAATAGTAGTATTTAGAGTTCCATTTCTATCAAATGTTCAGTAACAATTGAATGTTGTTGACACAATGATTATTAATTATTAATGATGCACTTGTTTGCAAGATGAAATTGATCTCCTCTAGAAGATGTCCTTGGTTATTGTTACTCTTGTTCCCGGTAGGTTATAGGTGATAGCTCTGAGAGGGAGTGTTGACCCTTGACCAACTTTTGGGAGATCCTTGGTCAAGTTTGACCTATTTTGGGACTTCGACAACCTATCGAAGGAGGAGCGCAAGAAGAAGCAGAGATCACGAGATATCGGCCCTGTTTTGGGTCCTTGTTGGGTTTTGGGATTATGTAATGGGTATGGGATGTCAACCCATGGGTTTACCCATGTTTAGGCCCAATTTTGTAATGTATAAATAAGTAGCTAGGTAATGTAAGAGGAGAGATAGCGGGCATCTATGTGATGTTAGGCTAAGTGCTAGTGATCGATCTATGTGATAGAAGGATTGTAAGTGTTATGTGCATACTGTGTGAATCTTGTAGAGCTGAGTGCAGTGACTGTAGAGGACTTAGTGTTGTAACCTAGCTCAAGGAAGGAGGATCTGGCAAGGTGCATGCAGATCTCTTGTCCTATGCGAAGTAGGGTTTTTGAGGCTCTGTGCATGTAACCGATTGACATAAGATAATAGAGAAGAAGAAGAGTTGGTGGTGAACCACGTACATGTTGTGTTGCTCTACTTTGTGCGATGTGTTTATGTGTTACTTGCTAAGTCCTTTAGTATAGATGAATGATAGATAGATATGTTGATGCTCCATTCTTATTAATGTGGATGAATGATAGATAGATATGTTGATGCTCCATTCTTATTAATGTGGATGAATGTTAGATCTAACTTATGTGAGTATGCTTGGTACTTGAATCTGCTAGATCTGATATGTTCCTTTCATGCTAAGTGTTATTAGATGTGGATCTAGTTTAATAATACGATGCTTTGTAATTAGGGTTTGTCTGCACTGTTACTAAGAACTGAATATTGATTAATGTTAACTGTTGAGTTCTATGTTAAGTGATTAGAATCATAGATCTATGTCCCAGCTAAGGTTGCAGACATATGAGTCATGCAACCGCCCCTGCCTCTACCTAGGGTGAGACTTCATCTGCTTCGCAGGTGTTGCCGAAAGGGTCGGTAGTTACAGTTTTGTTGGTGCGTTGTTGTAGCGTTGAAACCTGGGTCTGCCCCTGTGCCAACAAATGGTTCTATTGTCGGAACCTGAAACTTTGATTGTTGGGAACTGAGAAAGAAGAATCTTTGTGCAAAGATCTGACCTGAAATTGTGAAAGCTCTATGCATAGATTTGTCTCTCTATTGTGTAGTACTCTACTTAGTTTGAGAAGTTGTGTGCCAAGAAGAAGGGTCAGATCTGAAGAAAAGAGGTAAGATCTAGAAGCTTTGTGCCCTGCTAAAGGTAAAAGTGAGAATTTTTGGTTAAAAGAGGTAAGATCTGAACACTTTGTGCTCTAATAAAGGTAAGAATAGTGAAAAGTTTTAGATCTGGGAGTTTTGTGCTATGTAGAAGTAAGATTAGTGGAAATTTTTGTTTCTAAAGTATGGATCTAGATATGATTGATAGATTATGTCCCATCTTGAAAACTAGGGCACTGATAGATGAAAAAAGATTTGATATGAGTAGATCTGATAAGAATAGTGAAAAATATGTTATACCCATGCATAGAAAGAATGTTTGGACTGACAACTGGATGCAGGACCCTAGAAATAATTTGTTGCAAGTTAGCTACCATAATCCTAGTGCGCAGTACAAGAGAAGTTGGGGAGCATTTAAAAGAAAGAGAGGATTAACCCTTTGCTACAGTTGCAGAAAACCAAGACATCTTGCTAAGGAATGACCTGGAAAAAAACCTAGTTGCCTTTGTTGCAAATCTATGGACCATGAATTTTTGGATTTCCCTAGAATGATTGCCCATCTTGAAAGAATGGATATGAGACAAGAAGGCCATGAAAAATATCAAGCAATTGAAACCAGGGCAGAACCACAAAAAGAATCAGAGAAAGTATTGCTACAGATAATAGAAACACTGAATGATAATCGACATATCAATTTATCAGAGATCTTCAAAGAAAAAGAATACATAGAAGCAAGAATAGGAGACTTCGACATTGACTGTGTTATGGATGAGGAAACACAAGTGAATATTATGATAGAAAGAACTTGGGAAACTTTAGGGGAGCCTACTATGATTCCTTCACTGGGAGGAATAGGACTATTCAGAGGAAAGTTGTTAAACCTATGTGGAAAGCTCACCCGAATATCTATGAATGCCAATGGAACTTCGACAGAGGAAGAATTTGAAATTGTTAAATTTATTGAGAATAGCGCCCCATTTGCTATGTTACTAGGAAAACCTTGGATTGAAGGAGATCAGGCCAGAAGAAAAGAAGAAGAAATCTCAGAGCAAAAGAAGCAAGAATTGAAATATTTCATGACTAGGAGGATCGCACTCTTAATTGAAGAACAGGAGAACCGAGCGAAGCTACTTAGAACCAGAGACTTGGATGTCGAAGTTGGAAGAACCCTAGAAGACCCACAGAAGATTGCAGTACCTATTTCTGATACAGATGAAGTATTACCTCTGATCTCTAGAAAAGAATCTCAACATTGTGAAGTTACTCTGCCAAGAGGAGATAAGAATTAGAATGGAAAAATGAATATCACTAGGAAAAAGGCTAGAAAGCTAAGAAGAGATCTAAGATCGACAAGTTACAAAAGGATCCAGAAAGAACTTCGCAAAAGGAAAATTTGAAAAATTGGAACTTCGTCGGAATATCAGAACAACATCACATGGCACTTCGCCATGGCAAAGAAATATAGTCGTTGGGAATAGTATGATCGTTAGAACGATGCCCTGAATGGGAAGAAAGGAATTTATGGCCAAACAGCTCGCCACCAGACCATTGGGACCACTCCATAAGGGGTAGAACTAAGTTAATGAAGGATTCTTACCTGTTGCAAGTGATTCGTTGCCAACATATCTATTTATCCTGTTGCGCCATGCACCGAGAACACTTTTTCTAATCGTGAATTTTATCCCGCAAATTAGTTGATTTTCATACAGTGATCATCGCGCTTTTTCCATCTATCCCATTGCATTGAGAAATTACTCCTCGAACCCAAGATTGTTAACCTTGAGTGTGTATGTCGGACAAGTTCAGCATTGTAGAGAAATTTTTCGAAGAAGTTCTCATCAACCTCATGACCGAAAGAGCAATGTCGATGTCTACAGGAATACAAGCGTCATCCACAAGAGGAGTGCAAGCCTCTCTGTTGACTTCTCATGGAGTCGGATCATCCCGACCATCAGCAGAAAAGAGAACCAAACACAGAGATGATATAGCCAATGTGAAGTTGATCCCATCTATATTTCCCAAGTACATCCCACCTCTAGCTAGGGAAATGAGTCGAGATAGTGTACCCAGATATTTTGAGTACACCATGGTCATTGCATTCCTCCCAAAGGGGATACGCGTAGTTTGAGCGTAGCAAGACAAGATCGCAATGTTGAAGTTCAATGACTTCAACCTCGGAGATCGCAAGAATTATAACATCCTCGCCCCGTACAAGTACCTAACTATAAAAAAGGGGAAGAACTCAAAGATAATCCCTCAGTCGTGGACGATGAACCTCGCGCAGTCCACCTTGTTGAATGTCATGAAAATCCCACACTTCAGAAGACACCAAGAAGTAAATGCCTGTGTCAATATTTTGCTTTCATGTTACCATGGTGGATACTTATGGCTAGATCGTTGTATTACAGTTGATCTGATGTTGATCCATAGGATCACAGGGTTGAGTATGCAAGGACCTGACCCGTGGGATTTCTACCCAGGAAAAGCCATAGATCAGGCACTAGCACAAAAGATTAAGGACACATATGGTGATGTCAAGAAGGGGACATGAGGCTACAAGGTGGCCTCCATTCAGAATGGTGCAGTGTGCCTAGCATGTTAGTTAATAGCTGGAAAGCTGGTATGCAAGAACTGACCCACACAGGTCATGGGATTTGTCATCAACCTCGCGGGAAAGTGTGCGGAAGGCCTGCAGATGAACTGGGTGAAGTACCTAGTCAACCAGCTTGAGCTAGACTATCGCGAAGCTCAGGATCAGGGCTATGAGTTCCATTTCAGCTGGCTCCTAATCCTTATTGCCTTTTTTCCCTGGGAAATGTCGGAAGGTGCGACCTTCCCGGATATCAAACCATTTGAGTCGCAGTTCGCTACCCTTTGGTATTCGAGTGATATGAACAAAATATGGCAGTCGAACATTGTTTTTCATACTTATTATCTTCGGCTAAAGAGAGCCTTCGAATTTGAGCCTCGCATGACTCCAAACACCTTACACAGGTTCTGACCCCTGATGAAGTTCAGCGCAGACCGAAATTTCATTTACATTACAGCGCGAGCCGATGAACACAAGGAATAGCTCTAGTCGTAATATAAACTTACAGAAGAGGACCTAGAGGAGATCATTAAGGATTGGTGCACGGACCTCCTTATCCCCACCGACCGTGCAGAGATGTCTGATCCTGAACTGCATAGCCTGGAGACCACTCACAAAGAACAGGACACACCTGGAAACAACAGAAGACAGAAGACTAAAGAGGTCCAAGATTTAAGCAGAACCTCAGGGAAGATTGCTTCCATATCACCTGAGCGAGGAGGTGATGGCGATGTAGAAGAGATGAAGGGCAGGGAATATCAACAAAATAAAGGTGAAGTCACACTGCCCAAAGATGAGGCTGACCCCTTGAAGAAGAGGAAGGTTTCTCCCCCGAAACCTTCTTCCCGGAAGAAATCAAGAACCATCGTGACCAAGATGCAGACTACACTCACTCCTGATGACTTTGACTTCATCATAGTAGCTCTAAACGATGCTTCACTAGAAATTGCATAGAAACAAGAAGCGAAGCAAGAGGAAATGTATGAAAGAATTGAGGTCGAGCTCCGAGCGGTACGGTAGGCTCTTCAGTCTAGCTGCGCAGTATCCACTTCTCCCCTTCCATCGAGAGAACAAGAATTTGGAGATGAGCCAGCCCAACTCCACTGACTAGCAGATGCAACTGAAGCTCACTTTTGACGAGCACAACAAGAAACAAAACAAGCCACCCAAGCTTTGATGCAAGTACAAGGAGTACTTGTATAACAACGTTGAGTTGCAAAGCAGGAGAAGATGGATCTCCAGACAAAGTTTGATGAGGAGAAAGCGCAAATGCAGCAAGAAAAGGAACAATTGCTCGCAGGAAAACTCGAGGTAAAAGAAGTAGTCCACAGAGCACTTCGCTCTGTGACAGGCTTAGAGCCACAGGAAGAAGACCGGGTTGAGCATCAAGTAGAGCAGCTCGCGGAAGCCATCCAACAGCTACAACAAAGAATAGAATATTTAGAGCTCCGCACAGTGCCCAACACTCCGCAGGATGTCAGAGATCAAAGAGAAGCGACTGCCTGGAGCACAGTTGAGAGAATAAATCCTTTTGCCATGGAATGCAAGCAACTCAGTGATCACAATTACCAGACTTATGAGAAACTCATTGAGAATGCAGAACTAAAGGCACTGGATTTGCAGCTCCAGGAGGCGAAGCAACAAGTAGAGACAATACAGGCGTAGTTGAA
>JZKD02S0714329.1:4340-15109 GCA_000966675.3 Picea glauca | reverse complement strand
TCTGAAAACGGATCATGGCTCATCCGGGCATAACCTCTTCTACATGTGGCCATAAGCTTCACTGAGCTTCTCTTTGGCAAAAACACCTGTAAAAGTCCTCAAAATCCTCTGAAACATGTCCCAATGTGTTCAGAGCATAACAATTAGCCAAACATGATATTTAAATCACAGAAAACAGACATAGGCTCACCAAACCATGTCCTCCATCAAAGAGGGCTTCAATCTCCCTGGAGCTCTCTGAAACTTCAATGGTGAAAAAATTGCTGAAGAAGTCTTCAAATGGCTATGAAAATGACACCAATGGATCCAGCACATCCAAAAACCCCTGGCTGGGCTTTTACGGCACCTCAATCGACCAAATAATGAAGAAGATATGCCTCCTCCATTTTCCTCCTTCAAGCTTTGCTGGAACTGGTTCTACAAATCGCACTCTTGTGCACATGAACCTGGAACACGCTCACAATGCGCGTTATAACCTGGCACCGGGCGCAACCGTGCCAACAGTGCAAACCGTAGGACGGTTAGGGCGCCTCCAGCCCCCAACCGCCTAACACTTGGTCATATGGCCATAAAACCTCGGGCAAAAAGAAAAGGGCTTAACGGTTATAAAAACCGTGCCAACTCCCGAAACCGCACGCACCATAACCAAACGCGTGCATACAAATGGTGTAACTGTGGGTTATAAACCCGTGCCACAAAATACACGGTTATAAAATTTGAAACCCGTGCAAATGTAATACACCCGCACATATAACATAAACTATTGGTTATATATTTGAAATACATTGCAATGCAATGTAATATAACGAAATGCGCACGCACAAATGGTTAACACTGCCCCCGTAACATATGGTCACATAGTATATAATGAAACCACGGGTCGGGGCCTAAGCCCCGGCCCGACCCCCCTTTGCATACAACAACATATCAATTTAAATAAATGTGCATTGGAGTAGTAAACAAGGAACACGGCTGGGCATGACGGTTAGCGGAAATGTGTTAAAGATTTGGCAAGAGGGGAGGTCGCCGGTTCAAACCCGGTCGGCTCCATAATTTTTTGAACCAACACACAAACCCAACAACCTATAACCGAGGGACACGTGGCACCCATGGATTGGGCCACGTGTTCTCATACCATTCGCCCGAAACAAGACACGTGTCAACATCCAATTGGACAAACACCAACCAATAATAATGCGCCACGCCTTCCCCCTGCCATGTCATCATAATGGTACGGCCCTGCCACGTGGCCGTACGGACTGTACGGACAGGTACAGTCAGCTTTTTTTTACCTGTTTGACTTTCCGAACAGATCGCTATATCTTTCGCTCCCGACGTCGGTTTGAGACGAAACGAATTGAGTTGGGTTTGTGACGATGAGGGCTATGCTCACGTCCGATTTGAGGCAATTCCGAGAACGTTGATTTTTGGGCTAAAATTTGACCCCTGGTCCAGATTTTGATCATCAAGGCAGTGGTCACATTCAATGGTGAAACCTTCGAAAGTCCCAAATTTTATACCAGTTTACGCCAGGCCGAGCACGCAGCTGCAGAAATTGCTCTCGATACTCTGTCGAGAAGAGGCCTATCACAGTCTCTCACTGCAAGAATCCGAGATGAAACTAGAGTGTGCAAGAATCGAGATGAAACTGGAGTTTGCAAGAATCTATTACAGAAGATGGCCCAAAGGGTTGGTTCAACATCACGAAGATCTGAAAATGAGGGAAGTGATGAATAAGAGAAAGATGTTATAGCTCATATTTGAGCAACTAAGAATAGAAAAGTGAAGGGTATGTCTTCTTCTCATAGAAAAGTGCGGATACTTTGATCAAATGCAAGTAAAATTAGAGTAAAAAATATACCTATCCACCATTTTCAGACATACAATTTATTAATAAACTCTGAACCCCCATGTGGTTTTCAGCTGACACAACATTCAAGTTCATAATCTCTTTGACTAGTTCATTTGTACCCTTAGCGCACAACAAATATATGAGGAACAACGAATCTATTTGATAACTAANCAATGTCCTCCTGGACAATGCACAATGGAGACTCAGATTGTACAAAGTATTTTTTTATGTAGCCCTAAATGGCATACCAGTTCCAATGGTTCTAAATCGTACAACCAAACTTGATGTTGAACTTCTAAACCATTCTTCTTCATCTCTCCGCTACTCCTGCCAACAGGCATCATGGTGGGAGATCTCATCTTCAAAACCTTCTAACCACGGAAAAGTCCCTCGGTTTCATTGATGGTGTTCTCTCCCTCTTTTCAAGGCAGTGGTCACATTCAATGGTGAAACCTTTGAAACTCCCAAATTTTATACCAGTTTACGCCAGGCCGAGCACGCAGCTGCAGAAATTGCTCTCGGTACTCTATCGAGAAGAGGCCTATCACAGTCTCTCACTGCAAGAATCCGAGATGAAACTAGAGTGTGCAAGAATTGAGATGAAAATGGAGTGTGCAAGAATCTATTACAGAAGATGGCCCAAAGGGTTGGTTCAACATCACGAAGATCTGAAAATGAGGGAAGTGATGAATAAGAGCAAGATGTTATAGCTCATATTTGAGCAAATAAGAATAGAAAAGCGAAGGGTATGTCTTCTTCTCATAGAAAAGTGCAGATACTTTGATCAAATGCAAGTAAAATTAGAGTAAAAAATATACATATCCACCATTTTCAGACATACAATTTATTAATAAACTCTGAACGCCCATGTGGTTTTCAGCTGACACAACATTCAAGTTCATAATCTCTTTGACTAGTTCATTTGTACCCTTTGCGCACAACAAATATATGAGGAACAACGAATCTATTTGATAACTAAGAACGAAAAATACATCTTGCATACACACAACACGAGCATGCATACTCCAATATCACTATGGAAATCGATATCTGCTGCAGATAGCAGGGATAATTCAGATGGCAATTTACTCAATGATATTNAAATCAAGCATTGGACAACAATGTCCTCCTGGACAATGCACAATGGAGACTCAGATTGTACAAAGTATTTTTTTATGTAGCCCTAAATGGCATACTAGTTCCAATGGTTCTAAATTGTACAACCAAACTTGATCCTGAACTTCTAAACCATTCTTCTTCATCTCTCCGCTACTCCTGCCAACAGGCATCGTGGTGGGAGATCTCATCTTCAAAACCTTCTAACCACGGAAAAGTCCGTCGGTTTCATTGATGGTGTTCTCTCCCTCTTTTCAAGGCAGTGGTCACATTCAATGGTGAAACCTTCAAAAGTCCCAAATTTTATACCAGTTTACGCCAGGCCGAGCACGCAGCTGCAGAAATTGCTCTCGGTACTCTGTCGAGAAGAGGCCTATCACAGTCTCTCACTGCAAGAATCCGAGATGAAACTAGAGTGTGAAAGAATCGAGATGAAACTCGAGTGTGCAAGAATCTATTACAGAAGATGGCCCAAAGGGTTTTTTCAACATCACGAAGATCTGAAAATGAGGGAAGTGATGAATAAGAGAAAGATGTTATAGCTCATATTTGAGCAACTAACAATAGAAAAGAGAAGGGTATGTCTTCTTCTCATAGAAAAGTGCGGATAGTTTGATCAAATGCAAGTAAAATTAGAGTAAAAAATATACATATCCACCATTTTCAGACATACAATGAATTAATAAACTTTGAACGCCCATGTGGTTTTCAGCTGACACAACATTCAAGTTCATAATCTCTTTGACTAGTTCATTTGTACCCTTAGCGTACAACAAATATATGAGAAACAACGAATCTATTTGA
This sequence comes from Picea glauca, assembly GCA_000966675.3. Classification (NCBI taxonomy): domain Eukaryota; kingdom Viridiplantae; phylum Streptophyta; class Pinopsida; order Pinales; family Pinaceae; genus Picea; species Picea glauca. The sequence continues at coordinate 11,337 of JZKD02S0714329.1, read as the reverse complement.
TAACTAAGAATGCAAAATACATCTTGCATACACACAACACGAGCATGCATACTCCAATATCACTATGGAAATCGATATCTGCTGCAGATAGCAGGGATAATTCAGATGGCAATTTACTCAATGATATTTAAGATAGCACCTTGTAGATAGTTGCAAACAATCTATGCGCAACAATCAACAACTCCTCTACTTGACGCATGCGATATTCCTTCACACCAGTTGACTCTCACCATCAATAGCAAGAACATATAGTTCTATTCAGAGCACAATTAGAAAACCCAATGAGCATGAAACACATAATATATCCCAGCGAACACTCCAACACATGGATCGATACTACAACAGGGATCGATACTGCAGCAATAGAAAGAAAAAGAAAGATACTACCATGCAACACTCCAGCGAACAACAAAAATGNGTACACCTCATTTCACTTGGTTATAACACAATTGACACAGAAATCAAGCATTGGACAACAATGTCCTCCTCGACAACGCACAATGGAGACTCAGATTGTACAAAGTATTTTTTTATGTAGCCCTAAATGGCATACCAGTTCCAATGGTTCTGGATCGTACAACCAAACTTGATCCTGAAATTCTAAACCATTCTTCTTCATCTCTCCGCTACTCCTGCCAACAGGCATCGTGATGGGAGATCTCATCTTCAAAACCTTCTAACCACAGACAAGTCCCTTGGTTTCATTGATGGTGTTCTCTCCCTCTTTTCAAGGTAGTGGTCACATTCAATGGTGAAACCTTCGAAAGTCCCATATTTTATACCAATTTACGCTAGGCCGAGCACGCAGCTGCAGAAATTGCTCTCGGTACTCTGTCGAGAAGAGGCCTATCACAGTCTCTCGCTGCAAGAATCTGAGATGAAACTAGAGTGTGCAAGAATCGAGATGAAACTGGAGTGTGCAAGAATCTATTACAGAAGATGGCCCAAAGGGTTGGTTCAACATAACGAAGCTCTGAAAATGAGGGAAGTGATGAACACGAGCAAGATGTTATAGCTTGTATTTTAGGAACTAAGAATAGAAAAGGGAAGGGTATGTCTTCTTCTCATAGCAAAGTGCAGATACTTTGATCAAATGCAAGTAAAACTAGAGTAAAAAATATACATCTCCACCAGTTTCAGACATACGATGAATGAATAAACTCTGAACGCCCACGTGAGTTTCAGCTGACACAACATTCAAGTTCATAAGCTCTTTGACTAGTTCATTTGCACCCTTAGCACACAACAAATATATGAGGAACAATGAATCTCTTTGATAACTAAGCACAAAACATACATCTTACATACACACAACACGAGCATGCATACTCCAATATCACTATGGAAATCGATATCTACTGCAGATAGCAGGGATAATTCAGATGACAATTTACTCAACGATATTTAAGATAGCACCTTGTAGAGAGTTGCAAACAATCTGTGCACAACAATCAACAACTCCTCTACTTGACGCAGGCGATATTCCTTCACACCAGTTGACTCTCACCACCAATAGAAAGAACATATAGTTCTATTCAGAGCACAAATAGCAGACCCAATGAGCATGCAACACATAATCTATCCTAGCGAACACTCCAACACATGGATCGATACTACAATAGGGATTGATACTGCAGTGATAGAAAGAAAAAGAAAGATACTACCATGCAACACTCCAGCGAACAACAAAAATGGTTGTGACTCTCACAATGGCTACGCGATCCATCCCTTGACCAACCAATCAATCCACACAATCATTCAAAAAACTCTTCACACATAAAATAGATTATTCATAGCATTTCCATCTCTCAGAAATTATCTACTCTACTCTCCACATATTTCTGGGAACTTCCGTGAGNTTCGGCTTACCCATAACCATGTTGTGGGTTTTCTCGGATTACCCTCAACCATGCACTAGGTTTTCTTGGATAACGTGTAACCATGCTCTTCGTTTTCTCGGATTACTCTCAACCACGCACCAAGTTTTCTCAGATTACCTGTAACCATGCTCTGGGTTTTCTCGGATTACCCCCAACCATGCACTCTCAAGTGGTTTTGACCACAAATCATTCTTTACATAGTGGTTTTTAGATCACCATGAACTTTTCACATTAGGGGGTATACAAAAGATCAAGTACATACTTAAGTATTCTCTAGAACCACTACATCACAATATCATAGACTTGTTTTCTATTACATGTGTAACTCACATTATAACTATGCACACCTTTAAACAAAAACAAAATTATCACAACTCAATATCACTTTTGTCAATTAGATTGAAGATTTTGTGAATCTGATGGAATCAACACGTACACCTCATTTCACTTGGTTATAACACAATTGACACAGAAATCAAGCATTGGACAACAATGTCCTCCTCGACAACACACAATGGAGACTCAGATTGTACAAAGTATTTTTTTATGTAGCCCTAAATGGCATACCAGTTCCAATGGTTCTGGATCGTACAACCAAACTTGATCCTGAAATTCTAAACTATTCTTCTTCATCTCTCCGCTACTCCTTCCAACAGGCATCGTGATGGGAGATCTCATCTTCAAAACCTTCTAACCACAGACAAGTCCCTTGGTTTCATTGATGGTGTTCTCTCCCTGTTTTCAAGGTAGTGGTCACATTCAATGGTGAAACCTTTGAAAGTCCCAAATTTTATACCAGTTTACGCCAGGCCGAGCACACAGCTGCAGAAATTGATCTCGGTACTCTGTCGAGAAGAGGCCTATCACAGTCTCTCGCTGCAAGAATCTGAGATGAAACTAGAGTGTGCAAGAATCGAGATGAAACTGGAGTGTGCAAGAATCTATTACAGAAGATGGCCCAAAGGGTTGGTTCAACATAACGAAGCTCTGAAAATGAGGGAAGTGATGAACAAGAGCAAGATGTTATAGCTTGTATTTTAGCAACTAAGAATAGAAAAGAGAAGGGTATGTCTTCTTCTCATAGCAAAGTGCAGATACTTTGATCAAATGCAAGTAAAACTAGAGTCAAAAATATACATCTCACATACGATGAATGAATAAACTCTGAACGCCCACGTGAGTTTCAGGTGACACAACATTCAAGTTCATAATCTCTTTGACTAGTTCATTTGCACCCTTAGCGCACAACAAATATATGAGGAACAATGAATATCTTTGATAACTAAGCACGAAACATACATCTTGCATACACACAGCATGAGCATGCATACTCCAATATCACTATGGAAATCGATATCTACTGCAGATAGCAGGGATAATTCAGATGGCAATTTACTCAACGATATTTAAGATAGCACCTTGTAGAGAGTTGCAAACAATCTGTGCACAACAATCAACAACTCCTCTACTTGACGCAGGCGATATTCCTTCACACCAGTTGACTCTCACCACCAATAGAAAGAACATATAGTTCTATTCAGAGCACAAATAGCAGACCCAATGAGCATGCAACACATAATCTATCCTAGCGAACACTCCAACACATGGATCGATACTACAATAGGGATTGATACTGCAGTGATAGAAAGAAAAAGAAAGATACTACCATGCAACACTCCAGCGAACAACAAAAATGGTTGTGACTCTCACAATGGCTACGCGATCCATCCCTTGACCAACCAATCAATCCACACAATCATTCAAAAAACTCTTCACACATAAAATAGATTATTCATAGCATTTCCATCTCTCAGAAATTATCTACTCTACTCTCCACATATTTCTGGGAACTTCCGTGAGNAGATAGCAGGGATAATTCAGATGGCAATTTACTCAATGATATTTAAGATAGCACCTTGTAGATAGTTGCAAACAATCTATGCGCAACAATCAACAAATCCTCTACTTGACGCAGGTGATATTCCTTCACACCAGTTGACTCTCACCATCAATAGCAAGAACATATAGTTCTATTCAGAGCACAAATAGCAAACCCAATGAGCATGAAACACATAATCTATCCCAGCGAACACTCCAACACATGGATCGATACTACAACAGGGATCGATACTGCAGCAATAGAAAGAAAAAGAAAGATACTACCATGCAACACTCCAGCGAACAACAAAAATGGTTGTGACTCTCACAATGGCTACTGCGATCCATCCATTGACCAACCAATCAATCCACACAATCATTCAAAAAACTCTTCATACATAAAACAAATTATTCATAGCATTTCCATCTCTCAAAAATTATCTACTCTACTCTACACATATTTCTGGGAACTTCCGTGAGGGAGTTATCCCACTTCTCACACCAGCCAACTGATTCCTATAATAGTGGATGGATCTAATAACAGTAGTAGAGGACACAAAGAGTCCATGTTTATTAACTAAGCCTATAATTAACATTTCTCCATTAATATCTAACACTTCCCCTTAATGGAAAAATGGATTGTCTACCTGTTGACGGGCGAAATTGACCGTCCATCAACTGGAAGAGTGGAACCGGTCCGAGGTTGTCTAATAACCCAATCCATTTGGGATGAACCACCCTGACGGGTTTAGTGGCTTCGTTAGCCGATATAAAGGTCCTAAGAAAACAAAAAAGAAAACTACTCTAAACTAACTAATCTAAATAAAACTAACTATTAAAACAAACTAAACTAATCTAACTAAAAAGAAATAAAACAAACTAATGAACTAATCTAACTATTCTATATATACAATCTACTAACTAATATTATACTAACTCTAGCTAATTAACTATCTAAACAGAAATAAATCTTATTCAAAAAATATACAATATTAATAATTTACAGATTTAAATAAAACCTGAAAAACTCNTATACAAAAGCTCAGGTACATACTTAAGTATTCTCTAGAACCACTACATCACAATATCATAGACTTGTTTTCTATTACATGTGTAACTCACATTATAACTATGCACACCTTTAAAAAAAAACAAAATTATCACAACTCAATATCACTTCTGTCAGTTAGATTGAAGATTTTGTGAATCTGATGGAATCAACACATACACCTCATTTCACTTAGTTATAACACAATTGACATAGAAATCAAGCATTGGACAACAATGTCCTCCTGGACAATGCACAATGGAGACTCAGATTGTACAAAGTATTTTTTTATGTAGCCCTAAATGGCATACCAGTTCCAATGGTTCTAAATCGTACAACCAAACTTGATCCTGAACTTCTAAACCATTCTTCTTCATCTCTCCGCTACTCCTGCCAACAGGCATCGTGGTGGGAGATCTCATCTTCAAAACCTTCTAACCACGGACAAGTCCCTCGGTTTCATTGATGGTGTTCTCTCCCTCTTTTCAAGGCAGTGGTCACATTCAATGGTGAAACCTTCGAAAGTCCCAAATTTTATACCAGTTTACGCCAGGTCACGCAGCTGCATAAATTTCTCTCGGTACTCTGTCGAGAAGAGGCCTATCATAGTCTCTCACTGCAAGAATCCGAGATGAAACTAGAGTGTGCAAGAATCGAGATGAAATTGGAGTGTGAAAGAATCTATTACAGAAGATGGCCCAAAGGGTTGGTTCAACATCATGAAGATCTGAAAATGAGGGAAGTGATGAACAAGAGAAAGATGTTATAGCTCATATTTGAGCAACTAAGAATATAAAAGAGAAGGGTATGTCTTCTTCTCATAGAAAAGTGTGGATACTTTGATCAAATGCAAGTAAAATTAGAGTAAAAAATATACATATCCACCATTTTCAGACATACAATGAATTAATAAACTCTGAACGCCCATGTGGTTTTCAGCTGACACAACATTCAAGTTCATAATCTCTTTGACTAGTTCATTTGTACCCTTAGCGCACAACAAATATATGAGGAACAACGAATCTATTTGATAACTAAGAACGCAACATACATCTTGCATACACACAACACGAGCATGCATACTCCAATATCACTATGGAAATCGATATCTGCTGCAGATAGCAGGGATAATTCAGATGGCAATTTACTCAATGATATTTAAGATAGCACCTTGTAGATAGCTGCAAACAATCTGTGCGCAACAATCGACAACTCCTCTACTTGACGTAGGCGATATTCCTTCACACCAGTTGACTCTCACCATCAATAGAAAGAACATATAGTTATATTCAGAGCACAAATAACAAACCCAATGAGCATGAAACACATAATCTATCCCAGCGAACACTCCAACACATGGATCGATACTACAACAGGGATCAATACTGCAGCGATAGAAAGAAAAAGAAAGATACTACCATGCAACACTCCAGCGAACAACAAAAATGGTTGTGACTCTCATAATGGCTACTGCGATCCATCCCTTGACCAACCAATCAATCCACACAATCATTCAAAAAACTCTTCACACATAAAACAAATTATTCATAGCATTTCCATCTCTCAAAAATTATCTACTCTACTCTCCACATATTTCTGGGAACTTCCATGAGGGAGTTATCCCACTTCTCACACCAGCCAACTGATTCCTATAATAGTGGATGGATCTGATAACAGTAGTAGAGGACACGAAGAGTCCATGTTTATTAACTAATCCTATAATTAAAATTTCTCCATTAATATATAACACTTCCCCTTAATGGAGAAATGGATTTTCTACCTGTTGACGGGCGAAATTGATCGTTCGTCAACTGGAAGAGTGGAACCGGTCCGAGGTTGTCTAATAACCCAAGCCATTTGGGATGAACCACCCTGACGGGTTTAGTGGCTCCGTAAGCCGATATAAAGGTCCTAAGAAAACAAAAAAGAAAACTACTCTAAACTAACTAATCTAAATAAAACTAACTATTAAAACAAACTAAACTAATCTAACTAAAAAGAAATAAAACAAACTAATGAACTAATCTAACTATTCTATATATACAATCTACTAACTAATATTATACTAACTCTAGATAATTAACTATCTAAACAGAAATAAATCTTATTCACAAAATATACAATATTAATAATTTACAGATTTAAATAAAACCTGAAAAACTCATCAATATTCTTCCCTAAGAAAGCGAGA
>JZKD02S0714318.1:1945-12161 GCA_000966675.3 Picea glauca | reverse complement strand
ATATATATATATATATATATTCCCTAGGGGGAACGATTTAGATAGAGTTCCTCTTCAAGACTTGGCCGAGTAGGGGTTAGAGGAACCGAGTCAGGGAAACGACCTCAACGAAGGATAAAGGCACTGTTGACCACCTATTCAACTAGGGGGTCAACTCCATGTACCATGAAGATATGCACCATCAGGTGCTACCAAGTCAGAGACTTACTGGTTCTACAAAGCAATTTTGGCCTTCAACACATCTTCTTTTAATGGAATTTCCGCTCCCCTGCATGGGATTATAATAAAATGAGTCTGCATGGATCATAGTTAGGTCAGTTTCCTTAGGACTTAATCATTAGAGGAGTCCCTTTCACTGAGTGTTTTTTTTCTTTAGGTTATTACTTTGGCTTAACCAATCATATTTATTTCCCTTGAGTTTTTCACTCCCACAAATAATTCCTCCAAAGTGGTGAAAGGCGTTCTAATGGTTTATCCCTCTGGTAGCTAGTGTCTAGGATTGTTGTAAATGACCATGTAAGACATCTCCTAAAGTTTTGCGGAATTCCATCGAGTCTAGATAGGTTTTTTTTACTTTATTAAAATTTCCTAAGTTGGGTAATTTTAATTAAATTTTGATAAAAAAATGTAAAAACTAGGTCCTTGAGCTTTTTATAGGGGTATTTCTGCTCAAAAGAAATGGAATGAGAACCCCTACACCCTTGGACCAAGTTTCAGCTCAATTGGACAAGTTTTTTTAGGTGTTTGTCCATGAGGAGTCTTAGTCAGTCCAAAATAGTAATTTAATTGCTTATATTGACATAGTCAAAATGTCAAATTTTGTAATTTTGAGTTAATTGTTTGAAGAGAAGGTGGTAGATGATGCCTAAACCTTAGACTAGCCTATCCTAACCCTTTTTTCACCCACATAACCCGCTCTTACCTAGTTACTACCACTTTATGACATCCCTGCTAGGAAAGTTGCGCCCCCCTCCTTGAGGAAACTATGGAAAGTCAAAAAATAATTAAAGGTGGGCCCTCTCTCCCCTAATGCACCTCCATAGAGCCTCCACCTCACCTCCTTGACCAACTAATCACTTGCCACCTCATTCCTCCACTATATACCAAAACCCTAACCCTAAAGTTGCGCCCCCCTCCTAAAAATGATCACTCTTGCTCTTGTTTTGACACTTGTAAAGGATCTAAGAGGGGTAACTTTGCCTTCCCAAGTATAAATAAAGGCCCTCTCACCCTCATTTCTCCTCTATTCTTAGTCTATTGTTACTATACTCAAATCTCTCCCACTTCTCTCTCTCTCCCATATTGCTCTCTCTTTTCTCAAGCTTGTAGCAAGTATTTGCTCAAGCTTGCTCATCATAGAAGAAACTTTGGAGGAAACCATTGGCATTTGGAGTATTCTTGATGCTTGGCTTTGGACATTATTGGAGGTGACTTGTATTTGTGCTTCTTTGAGTTTTTAGCTTCTAGATTTAGAGTAGGAGAGCCAAACAAAGTACTTTGCTTGGATAGATCTATAGTAGTATTGTTCTAGATCTTAGTGAAGTAGTTTCTTTTAAAGTATTTTGTTGATATTTTGGGGTCTACTTACCTCCTTCCTTGTCTTGTAACTTAGTCTCATATGCTTGCAGGTTGCTAAGGGTTGAGAAGGAGCAACTTCAGATTTGGAAGTTGTCTTTTTTAGCTACATCTTATTCCTCTTATAGTTTTGGTTCTGTTACTCTGTTCTGATTTATGAGTTTATGGGTAGATTTTTATGTTGAAGTAGATTAATATCGATTACAAATATTGATATTTTCCATTTTATATTTCTGTTGTATCTTAACAGAAATTTTATGTAGGGTTTTCAGTCATTTTCTGCAGTTTTCCAGCAAGTTTCACTTGCTGGTTTTTGCAAGTCTTTGACAGAAAACGAGGAGGAACATCCCATTTGGGGCCTTAAAACGTCAACAACAACCTCCTAAGTTAGGGTGCATACTCACCCAACACTTCTCTCTTCTATTCTCATTGTAAGCAAGCCTCAAAGAGTAACCAATGGCTTGCACTTCTCCTAAAATTAATTTTCTGCATTTTTTTAGTTTCTTTGCCTACACCTAGGAAAGTGCTTGGCTTTGCCAACCTTCCTAAATCTTGAGGCTTTACTTGCTGCCATTTAATTTTCTGTTATTAATTTAGTTTCCTTTCAACCCACCTCGGCACAACAAACGAAGGCTTGCCTCCACCTTATGCCATTGTTTGAGGTTTGTTTTAGCTTAGTTTTATTTACAAGTCTTTTGCTTTATCTTGTTTTCCTACACCTTGGAGTGTGCTTGGCTTTTCCAACCCCCAAAATCGTAAGGCTAGACTAGTTATGGTTGCTTTTATTTTTATGTTCAATGATGGTTTATGTTAAGTAATGGAGTAATCATATACTAGTTTAGGCACATGGAGGCATTGTGACTCATTTTTCTTATCTTGCTCATAGTTGCTATCTATCTTGATTTGGGGTTTAAGCACATTTTCATTTATCTTTCAAGAATATTAGTTGGTTGCAAGTCTTTCAATCTTAAATACATTTGCTTAACAAGTTAAATCTTTCATTCCATCTCTTGTAACCTTGTATGGTGTTATGGTTTAAGGAAAACATCTATTTTACTTCTTGCAAGTTTCATTTCAAGTACTTCATGCTCTTTCAAGTTATTTACTTTTGCTAAGTACTTTTCTTTCATTTGCAAGCACATTTCTTTTACAAGCCCTACATTGCAGTCACTCAACTTCAACTAACTCAATATACCTTAGTCTCCTAGGCTCTAAAATTAACTAGTCTTAATAGGTCACATTCTACTGACCCAACTTTGCCATTTAAAACGAGAATTTAAGGAAGCAACGGGAGGTGCTAGATCGGGGATGATATCATGACGTTTGGCGTCCTTCTCGGGAGTACTTTTATTTCTTGGGTTGACCTATGGAGCTAGGGTGGGGCCTTGTTTGCCTCACTTATTGAGCACCCAACAAATTTTTGGTACAAGCTGTGATGTCCCGCTCCCAAGAGTAGGCCAGCAGGGAGTGACTTAGTAGTCTATATGTTCCCGTAGACTATAGTCAGGCACAAACAGGGAACAAGATGGAGAAATAAGCAGGAATTAACGGCTAAATGATGAATTAAGCCAAAATATTTAGGAAAAGTCACTTAAGCCTAAGTCAACGAAGAGTTAGAATGAAAAGGTGTTAAGGGGGGACTTAATTGACAAATAAATCACTTTAGGAGGAAAGGCGCCTAGATTAAGTGAGGTCAATGAAGAATTAGATTGGGAAAGATATAAAGGGAAGAATTTGACCTAATTCCTCATTATGCATTGTTATGATTTGATGTTGAGAGTTCCCAGAGGAGGAGGAGAGTCGACCTTACTGTTTTGTGGATTTCTGGAGGAAACCACCACCCTTGATCGGTTTCGGTGTTGAGAGACGCACCCTAGCCCATCAGAGATACCATCCAAGTATTTCACAACACGTTTCAGGAGTCTCCGTTGTGGAGGACGCAACTCAGCCAAGGAGGGCGCAAGCTAGTTTGAGGGTTTGAAGAGATGCAATAGACCTGTGTCCCGATTGCAGTTTCGTTCCGACCCATTGGAGATACAGCCAGGGCACTTCCATTGAGCTATCTATCGTCAGATTCCGACGGTGGAATCTTGCAGATCGATTCATCCAGCTATTAAGGGCATAGTTATTCCGGACAGACATTTGGCGTTGCATGCAGAGTTTCAGGGAAGATCCGGACAAATCCTTCCGACCCATTTCATCATCTGACGAGACGATCGTTTTGAGCCATATAGCAGCAAATTCCATTAGTGGAATCTTTTGGGGCGCATTCAGTGCTCCAAGAGGGGCGCAAACCCCCCAGGGGTCCAGATCCAGTGCCTCCAGGGTCAGATCTGAGATCTGACAAACATCCATTCCAGTCTAGAGACTAGGGCACATCTATTGGAGCAGTTTCGGGCACATTCTGATGGTGGATTCTTCAGGTTGAGTTTTCCAGCTGGTAGTGGTTACCGTATTTCTCCGGAATCGCACATTTTTGTCGATCTATCCGTCCATGCATCAGATCTGCTATCATCTTCTGATCATAGGTATTTTTTTGTTATTCAATTGTATTCCAATACAGATCCAGGAGATCTGACTGACGTTTATATTCTATCTTTCCAGTAGGCTATTGTATTTCCATGCTTGAACTGTTATTATTCATGATATTGAGCAGTTGACATTCTCTACTTTTGCATGCATCCTTATATGATTGTAAAACCTTAAATATGCAACATGCACTTGTAATAACCAACATGCACCTGCAATAACCAACATGCAACCGCAATAACCAAAGAATATCTCAAACACACGGCTAAAACACATCCAGAAACCCCCAGTGTATCAGATCTGCAAGACAGAGCATTAGAACAGTAGCGAATATCTTGATCGATCGGATTAGGGATATTTCACAAGCGGGGGGAGTTTTGGGGTTGTTACTTAGTTTATTATTCATACTCTAATTTAATAACTTAACCAATCCTAATTAATCCACTACAACCTTGGGGCACTTTCATTTACATATCTGTATGGTTTATGCTTAAGTAGTCTTGCAAGCACTTGTTGATTCCATTATTTTTCATGCAATTTACTTTAAGCACGTGTGGATGTTAACTAAGTGAACTAAAGTTGGGCCCTTGCTCTTGGAGGCTTCTTTTGAGCACTTTCATTTTAGTTTTAAGCGGTGTTTTGGTTTATTGGCTCAACCCCCTTGAAGTTGCGCATCCTTTGGAGGCAATTTCATTGTTTGGGTTTGTTGTTGTGTACTTATGGATGCCATTGAAACAACCCCTTAGAGTTGCACATCTTGTGGAGGCACTCTATTGTTTGGGTTTGTTGGCTTGATGTGTTGGTATAATCTTTTCCTTTGAGCAATCTTTATTTCCCTGCACAATCAAGTGTTCAAGTTAGTGCGTGTTTCCCTTTCTTGTCCATAATTTTATAATTGTATTTTTGATGTATCTTTAGATATTATTAGATTTGTAGATAATTATTTATCTCATTTAGTTGTATCTAATTCTAATTGTAAATCTTGTAAAGTCTTTTCTTTTGTTGTAACCTTTTGTATATTCTCAATTCCCTCAACTTTAGTTGACCCCTTGCCCAACCTTAGGCACTAGTCTTAGTTGTCTTAGGAAAAGAGCTTGCCTTTGCATCGAATTATTGCACTTTTCATTGTTTTCCTCTCATATAGGCTAGATTCTGCCAAACCTTTAACTAATTAAAATCAACTCCTAAAATTTAACTCTTAAACTTCACATAGTAATTAGGGGCTACCCCCCTTGGCTTTCCTAGGAGTAAGCCTAGATGGAAGAGGTACAAGTCGAGGTGACAGTGGGATTTGAACCTAGGCATTGTGCCTCCAATGACACACTAAGTGAGTTGGACTTAGCTCACGTTTGCAGGTGTGTATAAGGACGACAACATCTTTTGCGTTGTTGTCGGGGATAAGTCTTTTACCCTTGGTCTAAACGACTTAACTAATTTTTTTTTAAGAACTAAGTAATAAACTTTAGTCCCTAAATTTTTTTAACTTGGATTGATTGTTTTTGTTTTCTTTCTCTTCAAGTGGCAACTCCATTGAACAAATCTCTCAAGTATACTACTAGGATCACTTCACAAGGAGTGATTTATTCTTTTCTTCAACCTGAAAAGGTTTATAGGAGGAGGTTAAATTGCCTTTCTCCTAGAATGCTACTTGAAAGTCTTGGAGAAGAAGCACTCACCGATATACAATACTTGTTCCAAACTAATAATAATCAATCAACTGTTAATACTTCCACTAATAATCATAACGTAGTCATGAGTGCCTTTTTGAGACCTTTGAATTTTACAGCTATCCAAGGGGCTCCTCACGCAATTCCAAATAAAGCTATTGAGAAGTTGCCTTGCTTTCAAGGGAACAATCTTATCAGTGTACATTCACACATCCTCAACTTTGATCTATGTGTTTTGAAGTATTGCAGGGATCATGATGAAGAGGATGTCAAGATGAATTTATTTGTGTATTCCTTAGAAGGAGATGTTGCAGGTGGTTTTCAGAATTTGACCCCAACAAATTCAGCACCCTAGACAAAATAGTGCCAGAATTCAAGGAAAGGTGGGGTGACCAAAAAGAAAACAGATTCCTTCTAGATGCCCTTAGTTCAAGTCATAAAAAGGAAAATGAGACAATGGAATAATTTAACAAGAAATTTAATGATTTGGTCAAAAGTCTCCCTAATACAATAATGCCTTCAGAAGCTGCAATCTTGATATATTATATGGAAGCATTTGAGGGGGAGATAAGATTTGCATTAAGGGATAAGGATCCTCAGAATCTTAAGCAAGAACGAACTTTGGCTGTGAGGATTGATAAGAATATGCAAGATTCTAGGAAGTCCAACATTCATGGTTTTACTAGAGGTTCTTCTTCAAAGAGTAGTGAAGAGAAGAAGAAGAAAGTAGAGGGTCAAGAGTCTTTAGTGATGGAATTAAGGAATTGACCCAACCGATTAAGCGAATGGAAATTAACCATGCCAATCAGATAAATGATTTGCAAAATAGGTTGATCACTATGGAGAGATCTCAAAATAATAGACCTCATCATAAGTCAAATGACAAATGCCAAAGAGAACTCCTCCGCATGATCAAAGGCCACCTAATTCTTTTGAGTCCACCAACTTGGTAGAGCATCAAGCTATACCTTATTGTAGGCCTTGTGGTGAATTTCACAATGAAATAACTTGTCTAGTTTTTTTTAAGGGTTGTTATGATGATGATTATGGAAATCAAGGAAATGAACAAGTTAACATGTGTGGTAGGAAGTACAATGTTGGAATGTATGATTGGATGGAATTTGTTGAACAAGGAAGTAGTGCAAGTTACATGAATAATGTTGTTGATAAGGCAACATAAAAGTTTGGGCCTAAGCCTACACGCCAACAAGTTTCAGAAATGGATAAGTATATAGGCATTACCTACCAAGGGAATGGAAATAGAAATCAGGATAAAAGTCAAGCTAATGTTCCGAAGGTAGCTCCAACTCCTCCTAAGTCAAGTGTGTATGTTAACTTAGATTTAAATATTGACTTAGGTGGTTGGTTAAGTGATGCAAAGATGTTGGTTCTAGTTTCGGAAATCATGAAGATACCTTCTCAAAGGGAAAAATTACTTAAATCCATAGAAGATCCTCCTCAGAGTATTGTTGATAGGCAACTTGCAGTAGCCTACCAAGATGCACCAGTTATTTTGCAGAATTGGGATAGGGGGAATGAAAAGAATCAACCTTTCTTTCTTTGTTTACTTGTGAACAACAAAGTGCTACATAATAGCATGCTAGACTCAGGGGCTAGTTCAAATGTTATGACTAAGAAGGTAATGGAGCAATTAAACTTGAGGATAACTAGACCTTATCATAACATTTGTGCCATGGACACTAAAATGATTAAAGTGCATGGATTGATTAAAGGTTTACAAGTACACTTAGTAGTTTTTCTAGACATCATGTTTGAAATGGATATTGTTGTGATTGATGTTCTTGATGCTTAGGGAATGTTGCTTTCTAAAAAAGCAGCTGCAGATTTGGGGGGTAAGTTACAAATGGATATAACTTATGCTACCATCCCTACCCCATATGGAAATACTTTTAAGTTGAATAGAGAGTTGGAAATGAGGTATCATGTTGAATACCCAAAGAATCCCAAGAATGAGTTAAAGTATAGAGAGGATGATCTTGGTAATTATGCTATTTTATCTAACTCTATTGTGCCTTCAGAGGAAGAAATTAAAGATGATAGAGTTGATAAAGTTTGGTATATGAATTTTGATGGTGTCTTTTCTAGATCATGAAAAGGTGTTGGAATAGTCATTCAAGCTCCAAATGGTCAAGAATTTAAGTTTTCTTATAGATTGGAGTTTGATGCAACTAATAATGTGGCTGAATATGAGGCTCTGCTTCTTGGTTTGGAGGTTTGTAAAGATATAGGTGTCAAATGTTTGAATATCAAGGGGGACTCATATTTGGTCATACAACAACTTTGAGAATAAGTTTGCTTGCAAGTCAGAAAGGTTAAAGAAATATAGGAATGCAATATGGGACTCCATTGATGATCTTGATGCTTTGAATCTTATTGTTATTCCTAGGGAACATAATTATAAGGATGATGAACTTGCAGTAGTTGCTTCCACACTTCAACTTTCAAATGATTTGATTAAGGAAAATATTTCCGTGGAAGTGATCTTTAGACCCTCAGTTCTAGATAATATGGATCATTGGCAAATTTTTGATGATAAACAAGTTATTAGATTCTTGACTCAAGTGCATGAGTTTTCTGATTTTAATGTCTAAAATAGATGAGGGTTGTAACTATACTGAAGATGAGAATAAGGCTAATCCAGTTCCTAGGTGCCTTATTGCCCAAGAGAAAATTTTTGATAGACAAGATGGCCACAAACGTAAAGAAGAGTCTAATGAAAAGCCATGTGACCACTTGGAGGTCAACATTGGAAGTGAAAAAGAGCCTAGGATGGTGAAAGTAGGCAAAACTACCCCTATAGAAGAAAGAAATGAAATTGTAAAATTATTAAATGAATATAGGGATGTTTTGGCTTTCACTTATGATGAACTCAAGGTCTATAGGGAGGATGTGATTCAACATGTGATTCCTTTGAAGGAAGAAACTAAGACCTTTAGACATAAATTGAGGCAGATTAACCCTAAGTTAGCTCCTTTGGTCCAACAAGAGTTATAGAAAATGTTAGAAGCAAGAATCATAGACCAAACAAGACATTCTTCATGGTGTTCAAATTTGGTTGTTGCTAGGAAGAAGAATGGAAAAATCAGGCTATGTATTGATTTCAGAAACTTAAATATTGCATGCACAAAGGACAATTATCCCCTTGCCAAGATGGAAACTTTGCTACAAAGGGTAACAGGATCAGGAATGATTTCCATGCTTGATGGTTTTTCAGGATATAATCAGATCAGACTTAAGGAGGAAGATAGGCATAAGACTACTTTTACTACTCCATGGGGTACCTTTGAATATTTAAGAATGCCATTTAGTTTATCAAATGCTAGAGGTACTTTTCAGAGAGCTATGGATTATGCCTTTAGAGGGTTAATTGAAAAATTAATAGAAATATATCAAGATGACTTGACAGATTTTTCTAAGGATGGTAAAAGTGACATTGGTCATCTTAGACAAGTTTTTGAAAGATGTAGAGAGTTTGGAATTTCACTAAATCCTACTAAGTCAGTTTTTGGGGTGATAGAAGGTAAATTCTTGGGTCACATAATTTCAAAAGATGGGGTTTGTTGCCATCCTAATACACACTTGCAAACGTGAGAAAAGTCCAACTCACTTAGTGTGTCCTTGGAGGCACAATGCCTAGGCTCTCAGTCCACACTGTCACCTTGACTGGAACCTCTTCCTTCTAGGCTTACTCCTAGGGAAGCCAAGGGGGGTAGACCCTAGTTATTAGATTGGATTTAAGGTTTATGGTTCTAGGAGTTGTTTTTAATTTGTTAAAGGCTAAAGGGGGAAAACTAGCCTAAGATGCTAAGGCAGCAAATGCAAAGTGCAAGTTTATCTATATGACAATCAACCCTTTCCCTAAGTCAACTAAGACTAGTGCCTAAGGTTGGGCAAGGGGTCAACTAAGTTTGAGGGTGTTCAATTACAAAAAGTTTACAAGTAAAATAAGTTGAAACTACCCCCAAACCAAAGATTACAATTACTTACAAAAGAATTAAATATGTTACAATGATTACACAAGATATAAATAGATACAAAGTTACAAGAAAATCAAAGTGAGATCAACACATGAGCCAAGCATGCCCCAATAGAACTTACTCTATTGGACTGCTTTTCAATGGAAACCATAAAATCACTCAAGACTCAAGAAGGTGATGCCTCCCCAAGTGGGATACTCAACCCCTTCTTGAATCACACCACAAAATAAACCAAAAGATATAACAATGTTTAACTTATATGCTCATAAAGACATGAAACATTAAAGACATAAACCATGTAGTTGCAATAGGGATTATAAGCATGCAATTATTATCAATGTATGTTCCTACACATACATCTAAAGCCCCCCAACACACAAGGATTATCTATGCAACTAAGTGAATAAGGAGTTTCTTAAAAGTTGGATAAATTTTATTTCCCTCCCC
>JZKD02S0714284.1:232797-245061 GCA_000966675.3 Picea glauca | reverse complement strand
AACTTATTTTTCTCTATTCTCTTCCTAAAATTTCATAGGCCCTTGTTGGCACCAGGCCGAAGTGGAAAGAAGGACGATCATGGGAAAGAAAGTGTGCAGGAAACTAAAGTGACAATTGGAAAAATATCAGCACGCACGAATGCAAGAAAGCGTGCACATAGGAAAGCGACAGCTGGAGGAAGAACAGCACGCGTATGGGAGAAAAACCTAATGGAAGAAGGGTTAGGGTTTTGGTAATATTCTGTAAGTGGTTGAAGAGCCCGAAATGTATAAATATAGATACGAAAGTATCATATAGGGTTGTTGTTGTTGTTGATTTTATGTTAGTTTGTTATGAGGATTGTGACTGTTATTGAGTGATTTTTTCGAGTATTGTTGTTGGCGATACGTGAAGGATTTTGAGTCGTATGAACCGAGTTTTGTAAGTTGTTGAGAAAGAAATATATGAGGGAAGGTATATCTAAGGATTACACCACGGGCTGTAGAGCCTGGTGCGATCTAGTTCGCCTCACATAGATCTTACCCACTTTTGCGGAGAACTGTAAGCGCGCAATGCAAGGAAATCAAGAACTACCATAATAAAAGAGCCAAGAGACAAATCTTTATGGACGTAGCCTAGGAGGGGTGAACCATGGTAATATCTATGTAATTTGTTGAATGTTTTCATATATTTAACTTATTTCATCAATAGATGATTACGATTGATGAATAACCCAATGCATTATTAGAATCTGTTTATATTTCGAGTTATACACATGCGATTCCTAGGAACAAGTAGATTATAGTAATAGTTTGCAGAATAGGGCCTTGATCAAGAAACCCTTTATCCCCTACTCTGTCCTAGACTGTAAACACCTGAGTCTTACAGTCAACCATCCATAGCTATCTCGGGTGACACTACGCAGTACCTTCTGGGTGTTGCGTTGCCTTCTGGTTTACCAGGAGGGTCGATAGTTAGAGGCTTTGTTGGAACCCCAAATGACATGAACCCTAGGTCAATAACTCAAATAACCTAAGAAGGGAGTCGATAAAACCAACAAATGGTTTCATTGTCATGTTAAGAGGAACAAGATAGGACCAAGTATATGAGATAGAGTGGACAAGAACCATCAAAGAAGCAATGAGTCGTTAGAAGGGAATGTGGAGACCTTGGAACCCCACGAGAGAAGAAATCGAGGGTTAGTTGAGAACTAAAGAGCTAGAATTTGCACACAAAGACAATAGAAACCCTAGAATCACACCATGCAGATACCTGGATAAATACGTATTTACAGATTTACACAAAATCTTTTTCTGTGATTTTCTGCATCTACTATAGGAGTGGATCTTAAGGTTAACAGATAATCACCCGACGAACCGGATTCGACAGCTAGATTGGACTCTAGTACAGATTCAGCAGTTGCAGCAGGTGAACAACAAATTCACCCACACAGTAGACTTTTGGCTTAACAGTATTTTGGCAAGATTCGTCACATAGTTTGTGGTAGACATAGCAAAGTCATACAGGGAAGCCGACCAAGAATTTCTACGAGGACCCAGAGGGAGGTACATTCAATCCATGTATACTTCTATCAAGACACTGCTATATAAAAAAGGTGTAATGACAATGGAATCAGACATTTAGACTTCCCTGTGCGCATGGGGGAATGGGGGAAGCACTGAAAGAAAGAGGAGGAATGGAAGGATGGAAAGATAAAGAGAAGAAGGAGGAGGAACCCTTGGACCTAATATTGATGGATGATGACCATCTCAAGTGGATCTTGGCGTCATCAGGAACGACGCGTAGCGGAGCACCCTACCAATATAAGATAAACACCAAGAAGAGAGTCGTAGCTAAAAAGGAGGACTTGGCAAGCGATGAGGAAGAGGTAGAGGATCTCTGGGCTGTGGAGCAGATTCAGGAAATTTTGTGCGCCACCTATGAGAGGAAAAGAAGAGGCCCAAGAACGAGAGGAGAAGACAACCACCCCTTTCATATCAATGTCAGTGTAGAACCCATAAACCCATGTGCGACCAATACACCACAGAGAACACCATCGTTTAGGAAACCAAAGTTCAGAGGAAGTCTGACAGTAGGAAGTACACCTACACAAGGAGCGACAATTGGAGGAGCCAGTTCAGGTAATCTTATTCAAGTATCCACACCGTGCGGAGGAGGCAGTAGTTCAGTACTCAAAATGGTAGGACACGACCCTACTATCAGATTACCAGAGTTTCGAGGAGAAGCAGAAGAAGACCCTGAGAAGAATATATTCATTTGCGCCAAGATCTGGGAAGAAAAGAAAATCATTGATGACAACACCAAACTTGCGCAACTAGTGATTACGCTAAGAGACCGCGCACTAGACTGGTACATGAGTCTAGACACGAATAGTGCTCCCAGGACGACAAGGACACTGGAGGACATTAAGAAACTATTAATAAATGAGTTCCAGAAGCTGAGCTCAGAGGATCAGTATATGAACGAGATGATTGAGATAAGACAAAAACCAGGAGAATCGGTATGGGAGATTGATCAAAGATTCAAGCGATTAAAAGGGAATTTAAAATACCTTATGACCGAGATGCAACATTGGCACCTGTTTGTCAACTCACTACTCCCACACTTAAAATATACACTAAGACAATAGAAGTTTCAGACACAAGAAGAGGCTCTGCAGTCAGCCTTGCAATTGGAAGAGAATCACTACCAGCAGACGAACCTAGCTATCAAAGAACTGAAAGAGGATCTGAAGAACTTAACATTTCAACTGAACCAGAATAAGAACAAGGACAAATGAGAAGTCGTTTGGTGTACCACATGCAGGACAGAAGGACACCACAAAAATGAACGTCTGACGTGCGCGCAATATATGGCAACAAGGATGCCAAACCCACTACCATAGGGGGGATTATGGTGTGAAATTTGCAAGAAACTAGGTCACGACCCTTACCATTGCACGATGATGCAAAAATACCAAACAGTCCCAACAAACTCATATTGCACCTTTTGCAAGTTAGTCGGCCACGACGACAAAGACTGCATAACTATGGAGCTGATGCGGGAAAGAACCTCAGACCCATGCAGGGTACAGAAAGAAATGATGGTTGGGCAGGCAGCACCACATTTCACTCAAGCCCCAGCACCATACAACACTATGCAGCAGCAGTATAATATTGCGTAGAAACCTTATAATAACGCGCAGCCGTAGTACAACCCATCACAGCCCCAGTACAATACCACGCAGTATAATCAGGGACCACAATATAATGCGCCACAAGGTGATTGCACAACCTATAGAGGAGCAGGAAGAGCCAGAGGAGGTTTTGGATGTGGGAGAGGACCAGTCACATGTCACAATTGCCGGCAACCAGGACATTGTGCACGGGAATGCCCACTGCCACCAGCGGCCTATATGTATTGTCGCGCTTCGGACCATGATACAGAGGAATGTCCAACACTACTCGTCAAGATCCACGAAAAAAGGAACCAAAATCACCAGAATGTTCAATGGATTTCATTCGAAGCAAGAGATGATGGACGGAACATCAACATAGTCACTCGAGGATGAACGAAAACAAGAAACGACGCAGTTCGACAGGACCCAGCATAGAACCAATGGGTAAAGAAGAACCCTGACCCCAAGAAACAGTTCGACGCGGAAAAGGAAAAGGAGATCTTTACAGAAGCCCAAAAAGAATTCTAGAAGGAAGACATAGTGCTGACTGCACAGAAGAACAAGAAATCTCTGGAATATGACATGCCGCCATCACTGGACCATACCAACAGAATACAACCTAAGGAACAAGTAAGTACTATCGAATACTTTTTGCAGTCATGCATCAAAATGCTAAGTGATCATTCATCTATCAAAGTATTGCAAAACATCCTAGAGAAATGTAGCAGCAAGACAGAACAGAAGCCAGAACTGAAAACTGTCAACCATCTACACATAAGAAGAAGAACAAGTAGAGAATTTAGAATCAATTCTTAACATTGGGGATTTCAACATGGGAGATATTATACTAGATCTAGGATCCAAGGTGAACGTACCACCAAAAACCACATGGAAATGCATGGGAGAACCTACACTGGGATACTCAACTGTTCAATTAAAGCTAGAAAATCAACATAGAGTCCTACCAATAGGTAGACTGAAAGGAGTAACCGTAGATCTTGATGGTGTGCGCACTAAGGCATACTTTGAAGTCATCGAAATAGTATATGGTACAACACCTTACCCATCATTGCTTGGTCTAGATTGGGCGTTCGACAACCAGACCATAATTAACTTGAAAACCAGAAAAATGACATTTGATTCGGGAGACTACAGGGTTATAGCCCCACTCGACCCATCAGAAGGCGAGAGGTTCATAGAACCCACTTGTCTAGATCTAGACGAAATCGGCCAGTTGTACAAAACAACTACGCGCGATGTGGACTATATAAACCCAACTACAGACAGGGTACTCAGTTGGCGGAGCATTACTTCATGCACAACAGACTCAAACACTGGGTTAGAAAACTAGCAGCAAAGACTACAAAAAGTATCCACAATAAGGTGTGCAAGAATAGACTGCGCAGTCAGATGGCTAGGCACATAAATCAGAGAACCACCTAGTTTTCACGGACCAAATGATTTGGAAAATTTCTTGACACAATATGAAGACGAAGTATTAGAGAACGAGAGACTAATAGCACTAGATTTAGCACTAAAGGCTACACCCGCAAGATGGTGGGGTGCGCACAAAGAGACTATCACAGATTGGTACTAATGCAAACGATTACTGCGCATAAGGTTCGGCGCAAAATAGATATGGAACAATCGACAAAAATATGATGGACTAAGAATACCAGTAGAACACTTGGAGGCGTGTAAAACACTATGGAAAATGATGCCACCAGAAGAATGGGCTTACCACTTCATTCATACTTTAGAAGGCATACCAACGAATTGGTATATAGACCAGAAAATGCGAAAAGGAACCAAGACATGGGTGACACTCCAACGGAACTTTACAGTCACTTTCTCATTCGAGCATGAGAACCCTAACATAGACACAGCCATGAAACAGATCAGAGATGTCATATTCATTACAAAATTAGAAGTGGAAGTTATCACAGAGGTACTTTGCTACCATGTATAGGAGGAAGCACCGGATGAAGATGATCTGCACGATATTCAGATTGAAGAAGTCAAAGGCAAGAGAGATGTGGAAGGACCACCCTTAGAATCAAAGGTCATCTCTACGCCAATCAATATCAAGAAGGTTAACATAGGGACCGTCGAGAAACCCAAAATGGTCAACATTGGAGATTACTGGGACGAACAGACACTAGAAATCATCACAGAATTATTGCGCAAATACAGCGACCTTTTTCCCACAACCTTTACACAGATGAAAGGCATAGACGAAGAATTAGGAGAAATGAAGATACCACTTAGACCTGATACGAAACCCATTAAACAATGACCATATAGACTGAACCCCATCTACAAACAAAAAGTTAAAGATGAAATCGATAGGATGCTCAAGGCCAGCATCATCGAACCAGTCGAAGAATCAAAATGGATAAGATCGATGGTAGTACAGGACAAGAAACAGGGAAGATGGATCATGATATGCGTTGACCTGAGGAAGTTGAACGATGCTTGCTTACACAACCCATTCCCCACACCATTCATGGATGAAGTACTCGAGAACGTAGGAGGAAACGAAGCCTATTCATTCATCGATGGATTCTCGGGATATCATCAGATTAAGATAGCACAAGAGGATAGACACAAGACCACATTTGTGACAGAATGGGGATCTTATCAGTACATAGTCATGTCGTTCGGACTGAAGAATGCACCTGCGATATTCTCTAGAGTGGTCATCGCAACATTTAAGGAATTCATCCACCAATTTCTTCAAGTATACCTAAATGATTGGATGGTTTATAGCTTGTTAAAAAACCATGTGGAAGTTTTACGCCTGATGCTAGAACGATGCAGACAATGCCAGATATGACTGAATATCAAGAAATGTATATTTGGAACACCATTTGGGATACTACTGGGACTAATAGTATGCAAACAGGGTTTACTAGTGGATCCGGCCAAAATCGCAGTCATTGTTAACCTACCAGCACCAAAAACAGTCTGCCAACTAAGAGCAACGTTAGGACATACGGGATATTACAGGAAAATCATCAAAGGCTACGCACAGATTACAATGCCTATGGAAAAATTGTTAAGGAAGGATACCAAGTATCAATGGAACGATGAGTACCAACACGGTCTGGATACTTTGAAGGAAAAGATGGTCACCGCACCAATATTGGTATTTCCAGACTGGGAGAAGACATTCCATGTACATGTAGATGCATCAGCAATAGCACTTGGAGTTATTTTAGTGCAACCAGAAGCAGGAGACTTGGATCACCCGATAGTGTTCGCAAGCAGGAAATTATCAAAATCAGAACAGAATTATAACACGACGGAAAGAGAAGGCTTAGTTATGGTTTACGCACTACAGAAATACAGACACTACCTATTGGGAAAACACTTTAAGATGTTTACAGATCACTCAGCCCTGAAATACCTAGTTAACAAGCCAGTGTTGGGGGGGAGAATCTGTCGATGGTTACTGTTATTTCAAGAATTTGACTTCGAGGTAATAGTCAAACTAGGAAAACTAAATGCAGGGCCTGACCCCTATCGAGGGTCATAAATGGAGAGGAACCAACAAATTTGGAAGACAACTTTCTAGATGCACAGCTCTTCTCAGTACAGATTGTTGACGATTACTTCACAGAGATCATCCAGTACTTGAGCACAGGTACTGCACCGCAAGGATATACCACTACGCAGAAGAAGAACCTGGTAGTACGCGCAATCGACTATCAACTGATCGCAGGGCATCTATACAAAATGGGTGCAGATAGCATCTTACAAAGATACGTACTAGACCATGAACGACCAAGAATTTTAGCAAAAACCCACGAAGGAATAGCAGGAGGGAACTATGCAGGAAAATCCACCGCGTAGAAGGTACTACGCACAGGATTATGGTGGCCAACAATACATTGAGACTCGAAAGAATATTGTCAGCAATGTGATGTCTGTCAATGGGTCGGCAAACCCAACAGAAGGGACGAGATACCACTACGACTGCAAGTGACACTTCAGGCATTTGACAAATGGGCAATAGACTTTGTGGGACCCACTAACCCATCTTCCAAGAGAACAGGGGCAAGATATATTATCACTGCGATGGAATACTTAACGAGATGTGTGGAAGTTGCACCAGTAAAAGATTGCAGTGCAGAGACAGCTGCCCACTTTCTTTTCGAATAGGTAATTAACAACACCATCAAGGAACCCAAGAATTTTGATGAGCGATCAAGGAACGCACTTCATTAACAGCACCATCCTAGTGATGCTTGAAGAGTTCAAAGTTCATCACCAAAAAAGCACACCGTATCACCCACAAGCTAATGGCACGGTAGAATCCTTCAACAAAATTCTAGGGAATGCCTTGACGAAGATATGTAATGCCAACAGGGATGATTGGGATCTCAAGGTACCAGCAGTACTATGGGCGTATAGAACCACATGCAAAAAGTTGACAGGCCACACACCATTCAAACTGGTCTATGGTCAAGAAGCAGTAGTGCCGTTAGAATTTATAATACCTAGTCTACGTGTAGCAGCTATCACACAAATGACAGAATAAGGCGCAGTCCAGGAATGACTGGATCAATTACTGACAATGGAGGAAGACCGAACCTTGGAAGGATTCCATCAACAAGTACAGAAATCAAGAGACAAAGCGTGGCATGACCGCCACATCAAGAGAAAGATGTTCAAGGAAGGAGATCTAGTATTGCTCTACGACAGTAAAGTGCTACAGCACCCAGGGAAGCTGAGGATGCATTGGCTAGGACCATACGAGGTAAAAGTTGTCATGGACGGAGCTATACAGTTGAAATATCTAGCAGGCGCGGACCTTAGAGGAATGATCAACGGGATCCGGCTGAAGCTATACAAGAATAGTCGACTACCCACCACACAGTAAAAAAAAAACAGTGCTCAACATGACAGATAAGTCGCATACGAAACACGAAACTAGTGAGGGAAAAAACAATGGCCATATCGAAAATGGAAACAAGAGGGAAAATGAAAGTCAGCAAAAGCACACTGACAGGACAGCATGAGGCTGAATTAAAGCTAAGCAAGGACGGATGGAATGTTGCACTAAACGCGCCAACTGGCGATGGAAAAGTAGCCATAAGGGTAGGTATGACACTGTCGCGGATGCATTGAACCCACATTTATGGTGCATTAATTGCACAAAGTAGGAGGCATCCTTAACAAGCTTCATGGCACACCCATACAACACACGAGCACAGAAACAGTTAGTATGTTCGCAAAAGAAGAATGGAGAAAGAGAAATAGAAGCCTGGACGCACAGAGCGAGATCACGGAGCTTATCTGAGCTATTTGAACCAAGTAAACGTCCGACAGACACCAGCATGGCACCACCAAAGCTTGAAGAATCAAGCCAGACAATCAGACCAAATAGGGTTCAAACTAGGTCACAAGGAACATGGGAAGAGAACAACCAACAGCCACCGGAGATCGTTGATATTGACGAAATCCCATCGCCGAAGGACATCCCAGTCGAATCAACATCAATCCAGGAAGATATCTTACAACCCCATGCGGAAACCATGAAAGAGGATACGCCGGCAGCGGCGCAGGAGCCTCAGAATCAAGCAGTAGGAACTCATCAGGAAGGACAGCCAAAAAATGTTGAAGCAGCCATGGAAATAAATGGAGGCACACAGAACCTAGAAGTAGAGGTCCAACCAGATGTTCCACAAATACCCATCCCAAACTTTTCTTTTTCGGCTGAGCCGACTGGTGAAATGGCCAAGACTTGGGAAGAATAGATGGCGAAGGAGCAACCGGAAGCTGCTGGAACTTCGAACCAGCTAACACAGCAGGAAGACAGGATTCAAATACCGAGCTGTAGATATTGTGCTACCTCGCACACCAAAAGGAATACAAGTGGACTCACAGCTATTGGGTCACGTCGGGAAGCTCATGTTTTTCGACCATGACTTAGTGGATGAAAAAAAATATCCAGATCTTGCACCACAATTCTTTACAGAGATAATACCCGTGAATCCTCTCGGAGGAACTATCACTAAGCCATGCAAGTGGGCAACCGAACTAGACAGAACCAGAATCTTAGGATTGTTGAAGATACCACACTTTGGCAGAGGCCAATATGCGACGGCATGCGTCAAACAATTGTTAGCAGTTACGCATAGAGGCGATGTATGGTTGGACAAACCCATCCCCATAACCATTGAACTTATTGTGCAAATTACATGACTACCCATTCGGAGTATGGATCCCGCACTGATACTCGACGACAAGTCCAAAGAAAAAACATTGGCAGAAGAAATGAAGAAGAAATATGGCACCGACAGGGAACGAGAGGCATTATAATCAAGTGAATTAACGATGCCATGACACAACTGGGAGCAAATATCTTAGCCTGCAAACTGCTAAGAAAATGCCGCAAAGACGAAGTACTA
Source organism: Picea glauca (assembly GCA_000966675.3). Taxonomy (NCBI): domain Eukaryota; kingdom Viridiplantae; phylum Streptophyta; class Pinopsida; order Pinales; family Pinaceae; genus Picea; species Picea glauca. Next base: position 235,487 of record JZKD02S0714284.1, on the reverse strand, counting down.
TCAGGAGTCATCGCTCTTGCAGCTCAGTGTGCAAAAGGCACCTTCATGAGCTCGGCGCCATATCTGTGAAATTTGTTCCAAATAGACTGTAAAGATGTGTAGGAAGTAGGTATAGAATTTCATTACTCATGGTTGATTACTCTCATGGCTTTCATGGGATGGAAAGAACCAGACCACGTCACCTTTTGTACCACACCATACCCAGGAGGAGCGAGATATCGCGTCCTGAAATCCGCACCACTGGCCAAGCATAAGAAGGAAAATGGAATTATATTTGAAGCTTACCTACGAGAAATGCACGAAGCAATCAACCGAGCATGGAGGATAACACCAGAGGCTGTCGTGCGATTCGGGGGCATCACCAATTTTTGGGCTAGACGACAAGCCATGTGGATACAGCCAAGATAGGACCCACATAAACACTGGCTACAGAGGCGCTACTACATCACCGAGGGAAACATCGACATGATCATCCACGAGTGGTCGGATGAATGGAAGACCCAACCATACCCAAAGCAGTACTGGGACAAACAGTAGAAGGAGGGGCTTCGCAAGTGAAAACACAGCCTCCACATGTCCCAGTACCCACGAAACCAAGAACGGGCCAAATCAAGTCGACTCAGATAGAGGGTGGCTCAGAGCAGCCAGGGAACCAGAAGGGGAGAACAGAAACCACTCAGTCGACCAATGAACAGCAAAACCCAGCTGAGGGAGCACAGGAAACCATGACGAACCCCATCACACAAGAAACAGGGGGAATTAAGAGACCAGTTGTATAGGAAACAGGTGCGCGCAAGAAATCAAAGGCACAGTGACCACCACCAAAATACACAATCACGGAGGACGATGGAGAGATGATTGCCATAATGGTCCAGGATTGCCTCACAAAGAACTTTGATCATGCAGCACACCACAGAGATAAACTGTAGAAGGAGCTGGCAGAAATGGGGCAACTCTTGAAGAAATTCGGAGAAGCCCAGATTTCAAGTAGCACCAGAGGCATAGAGCCATTGAGCACACAGAACACAAAAAGAATAGAGGTAGGAGAACACGACTCAGTTCTTCCAAAACCACATTCCACAGTTTACATAAAGCCGAGCATGCTACGAATGGATGAGATTGTGGGATAGACACCACTGAAGGATTTGGATCAGATCCAATTGGTCCTAACACGGATGTCAGCAAAGGCCTTATACCAATTGCAGGTTAGCGTCGACCATGAGATACAGTCTCGAGCACATAAAAACTTGGTCGAACTACAACAAACAACAAAGAAGCAGGAAACACTGGAAACAGTGTGCACGCAGGCAAAATCTGAAATGCAGGAGGAGAAGGAATGCAGAAATGAGTTGGAACACAGAGTGGAAGACATTTTTGGGAAACTTCCAACTACTACGCAAGGAAGTGAACTCCCAGCGGCATAAAATATTGATCAGATTGCCCAAGCAATTGATCAGTATCAAAAGGAAATCGAGACTCTCCGTGGACAGATTAGACCAACCACTCCACCAGCAGTAAAGGAACAGAGGAAGCAGGAAGCAACAGTACAACTACAGGAGCTGGAAAAACAGGTCAGCACAGCAGCCGACTTGCTGGATAAAGTAACGCAACTCTGGAAAAAACTGGAAGAGGATCCACAGGTCCAACAATGGGACAAGGAGGAGGAAATGATCAATGCAACGATCCAAGAGTTCAAGCAGCAACGGAAAACCATCCCAGTCCCAGAACGGGTCAAGGGGACACAAAAGTTAAAGAAGTTACAGGCAGAACTTCTCACTGTGCAAACACAGAAGTAAGAGTGTCATGCTCAAATAGAATCGTTGCAGGAACGGATAGCAGCAGTACTGGAGCAGGCAGAAGAAGCCAGAAAACAGTGAGCAAGGACTCAGCTAGAATGTGTAGGACTGATAAGCGAAGAAGTAGCAGCACACACAGTCGATATTATCAAGGAGAAAATCGCGCAAGCACTGACAAAAGCAACAGAATTGCAGGAGAAGTTCCAGACGATCACTAGGGAGATCGAGGAAGCATAATGCAATTAGGTGACTCAAGCCACATGTCAGTGTTGGGGGCCTGTTGGCACTAGGCCGAAGTGGAAAGAATGACGATCATGGGAAAGAAAGCGTACAGGAAACTGAAGTGACAACTGGAAAAAGATCATCACGCGCGAATGCAAGAAATCGTGCACAAAAGAAAGCGACAGCTGGAGGAAGAACAACACGTGTATGAGAGAAAAACCTAGCGAAAGAAGGGTTAGGGTTTTGGTAATATTCTGTAAGTGGCTGAAGAGCCTGAAATGTATAAATATAGATACGAAAGTATCATATAGGGTTGTTGTTGTTGTTGTTGATTTTATGTTAGTTTGTTATGAGGATTGCGACTGTTATTGAGTGATTTTTCCAAGTATTGTTGTTGGCGATACGTGAAGGATTTTGAGTCGTATGAACCGAGTTTTGTAAGTTGTTGAGCAAGAAAGATATAAGGGAAGGTAAATATGAGGATTAGATCATAGGTTGTAGAGCCTGGTGCGATCTAGTTCGCCTCACATAGAGCTTACCAACTTTTGCGGAGAACGGTAAGCGCGCGGCGTAAGGAAATCAAGAACTACCATAATAAAAGAGCCAAGAGACAAATCTTTGTGGACGTAGCCCAGGAGGGGTGAACCACGGTAATATTTGTGTAATGTGTTG
>JZKD02S0714284.1:200459-211672 GCA_000966675.3 Picea glauca | reverse complement strand
GCATGTTGAGCACTCAACACACCCTTAAAAGCCTATGTCAAATTTTACTTTTTAGGTACCACTTGATCTTTTGCACTGTCTAAATTTGACCTCAGATTGAAAAATGTTGTCTTTGATTATCATTTTGTTTCTCATTTAATTCTATCAAAGTTTGCTTGAACATGCAAAGAACCATAACTAAAAACACTAACATTTAAAATTAAAGAATCAATAGTCAAAGCTTTTCCCCGATGTGCTTAAGAAATTCAACATCGGAAAGGATTAAGCGTGAAAGAAAAACACTCAAGAGAACCGAAGTTACCGAGTCCCGATCTTCGTAGGCATTGACAAACGAGAGATTTATTTTGTGACAAGAATCGTCGATGTTATCGTCGATGACCGATCCCTTCGGCATCGATGAAAGGCTAAAAGAGTAAGCACTAACAAACAAAGAAATGATATCGTCGATAGCCAACTTCCGAAACATGTTTCGGTATCGGGAGTTTTGAGGACGATAATCCACAAGGGAACTACACAATGGAACTATCTCCGAAATTCGATCCCCGATAACTTTCGGCATCGGCAAGATTTTAGAAGGATAGCCCGTAGAGACCATGATAAGTCAATCCCTGATCGTCGACCCCAAACACCTTTAGACCTTAGAAATTCCAGGTTTGTTTTAACACACGTTTCCTGTCGAAAGACCCGACGTCGATTGAGACGTACGGTCAAACCACCTATCCTCTTTTGCCATCTTTCATCGCCTGAGTGGTTAGACATACGATCTAGTTTTTTCTGAGCCGTTACTAGCCCCCGAGACCCACGTCGCACCCAAAACCAGTTTTTCCACGTCAGCATCATATGACAAAATCAGTCACCGTTGGAGGCTTTTATTAGTAGTATGCCAATGGGAACATACACAAGGATATCACCGATTCCCGATCTGCTCACTAAGAAAGCGATGCGATGGGACGGTTTAGCTATAAGATACGCTAGATAAGACGCATTTAAAAGGTTAATTAATTCCAAAATCTCGCATTAGTTACTAATTCGTGCACGAATCAAAAGGAAAGTTTGAAAATGCCGATACAATGCATCACCCCCCGCTCCTATGTCGTCAACCCACGTAGAATTTATTTGCAAAGATTCGGCAGTAGGTTGTTTTGAATTTCTCTCATTACTCGAATTAACTGGTTGATATGACTAGTAGGATATCTCTTGTTCAATCCTCTTAAGTCATTGTAAACAAGATTATTCTGTGTGCAAAGAAGTCCTGAACATCCAAAGGAGCGAGAAGAACAATCCGGGGAAAGCTTCCAAGGTCCAGTGAGTATTAAACAACAGGTTTAGCAAGTGTTACAGCTATGTACCGGTCTATGGATGTTTTATGCTTCATCTCTTACGTTTCATCCAATGTTACTCTATACACATGCCTAAAGGATCGTTTTCGGTTATAGGAACAATGCCTCCAAAGAAACCTACTACCAGGCAGGGATGATTTTAAGGATGGAACTTTATTTTAAAATGTAGAAACCTTGGCAAATGTTACTAATCCTTCATATGTCAACTATAAATGTTTGGCGATATTTTTGTAAAAATATTCAAATTTCTAAGTATCTTATATAGTTTTTATAAAAGTTTGACCATTTTTAAGGTAAAATAATTTTATCCTATAGAATTTGGGTGAATCATTTTTAAAATAGCGAATCTCATTTTTGGAAAACCCATGGAAAATTAGCCCATGAGCGAAATTTAACCCCTAAAATCATCCATGCTACCAGGAAATCTCCAAGAGCGCCAAAGCCACAAGAACCAAATGCGGGAGAAGGTTCCTCCCCAACGGTTGAAAGACAATTGGAATTTGCTCCAAAGCCAGTGCCCATCATCAAAACAACCACCAAGAAGGCTTTCATTCTGCCCCAACCTTTGGAGACATAGAGGCGAACATCGAGACCAAGACAGTATTCCCGCACTGGGAAAAACTTTTCAAGAAAATCAAGCGGGAGGAATTCCCCGAATATTCCTTTCGAATGTCCAAAAGGCGTATCTGCACATGGTGGCGAACAGGACTTTGGTATTCCCCTACATAGAACTCTTGAAATGGATTATCGATCACACTGACACACAAAGATGCCTGATTCGATAGTAGCGGATGTGTCGGGGTTTTCCTCCCAGTGGAAGTGCAGAATTACTACAAGCTCAGAGAGCCGGAAGAACGACTAAACACCAATTTTGTTGTAAGCTTCTATGATAAACATGACACCAACAAGGTGATGGCATCATGGTGGAGAGAGGATAAAAAGTTCACCAATCGGACCTCTGGCTGGTACCCGATGACCAACCTAAGGGAGTCGTACATCTATCTAATGGCCCTCCTCTGTCGATTTCATGGGGAGAAAGACTGCTCCAGGTTTTCAAAGGCCTGGATGCCTCTGGCTTATACGGTAGCCATTTTCGGAATAGGTTTTAACTGAGGAACCATCATCTCCAAATAGCTGAGCACTTGCATATGACAGGCTCATACGCCGAAAGAGGGAGAAACCTCTTCCTTGTACATGGATTCTTATCTATTGGACATCATCTGTGCCAAGAATGTCTTTGCCGGAATGAACTTGAGCTAGCACGTCTCAGAGCTCCTGATCCATGTGTATTTTGGCGTCATGTGGGAGAACATGTACAAGAAATCCTACTCTCTAATTTGCGATCATTTTATCACACGTATTTATTTTTTGTTGTTCAAGAAAGAGTGCCCAAGGTTGTCAGATGCAGCCAAAAAGATTGTATCGAAAGTTGGCCACTGGAATCTGGATGAGCGCGATACCTACATCAGGGTTTTCGGCGCCACCGGAGCACCTCATCTATTACCTGTATATGTCCCCAATCGACTAGTGGTAGGGGAAATATGCTATCAGACCATCTTGCAAGGTTACAATGCTAATTTGGTAAAAGATAAGAAGCAGGCCTTCGTACCCTATGGATTTCATGTTGGTTTCTACATGGTAAAGGACACCACACATGCCAAGCAAGAAGGGTTAAGCTAATTGGAGTTTTGATTCAAGACTGGTTGTTTTCGCAAGAACGAACCCAAGGGTATGGTCCTGAAGCATGCATCACAGGTATCATCCTGCTGGCCATATGCCCATGATAGGTTTGAGGATGAGATCTTCACTGAAAATGCTCAAAACTGGGATGAGGTGGTAGCAAGGATGGCTGACCCTAAGGCAACCAGGTTCAAGGCCATCAATTGGGATGAGCAAGAATCGGTCCTGGAACAATCGGCTCAATAGGTCCTCAAGGCCAGAGAAGAAAGGATAGCATCTGAATCAGAAGTAATGGAATCTCCCCAAGAAACCACCGAAACAACAGAGATTTCCCAGGTAACCCCAGTACCAGATAGGAATTTCCTCGAGTCTCGAGATGCGCAGAAGAGAGGGGCACTCATGTATCAACAGACCCAGTAGATGATGAATCAGATGCGAGATAACCGAACCTCGTCAGGATTCCAAGGCTTCCGACCGATAGCCCAAAAGAAAGCCTGACGGGGCCAAGCGACCCTGATTTCATAAACCTTGGTAACATCAACGGGTCAGATGACCCTGAATCCACAATGCCACCGGCCGGATCACCGACAGGTGTGACGACTAAACCAGAGACATGTCGGGTATTAGTAGAAACAAGTGCGCCTAATCCTTTGAGCGAGTTTATAAATATATATATAGTGATTATGAGAGCCCGGAGGCATCTCTCGGGACCCCTGTAACTGTCCAAGAAGAAAAGGGACCTAAGAAGACTTCTTCTTCTGATCCCAGGGTCCAAACCCAAGAGGTCCCACAAAAGGAAATAGAATCCAAAAGTGTTCCTGACACAAAGAGGCCCGAGCAGACAATCTGAAGGACAAGTCAGAACCGGATGAGCCAGAGGAAGGATCCCCGCAAATGAAATCGGCGATTCAACAGCCGATGAAAAAGTAAGTATCGAGTATTTTCCCGATGCCTCTATTCCGCTCGATACTTAGATCCCCAACAAGCCACAGACAGAGTCTAGGCCCTTATAGCACAACGAGGAAGTTTAAGAACCCGACCTTGAACAAATATACACCGCCGAAAATATGGGAAACACACTCAGATGGGGTGATCAGCAGATTCCCAAACTTGTGGACAAAGTAGCCGATATTTATGTGATCTCCTATGATCGAAAGAGGAAGGCCATCATCCAAATAACTACAAAGAAAAGGAGGATAACGTTGGATCACTCCATCCTCATCACTACAGAGGAGAATTGGATAAACACAGAAAATGCCAAAACATCTGAGCTCATCAGTGTGGGGATGGAGATCTCAAATTCTACCCTTGACAGAGTCAAACAGGATGAAAAAGATTTGGTCGCCGCCCTGAAGGAACTATAACATTTGCGCCACTTGGCTGAATACTATCAGGGCACCAGTTAGACAACGGTTTACCTGAGAAGCGAGTTCGAAGAGGCTTACAACAAGTTCAAAAAAGAGCGACACCTTTTTACTGCGAAGATAACCGAGCTCCAGGAAGACACTCTCATGGCACTCACAACATGAAAGGATATGGAGCGAGCGTTGGTATGAAAGGGCGCAACAAGCCATAGATCGAATCGAATACATTGATGCAGTCCAACATGGCAAAGATAAAGAAGTACACGACATCTGGATGTTGAGAAAAATCAGTCTTGATCGCATGAAGTGATCAACCAAGTATTGGGCTAAGATGGCTCAGGGAACACACCGGGAAATTCAAGAGCAGTGGGCCAAATGCGAGAAACATTGGGGTAAAATCAACAAGGCAATGAAGGATATCGGACTCCCCGAGTTCGACACCCCGACGATTTCGTCGACTTGTGTGACATAGTCGAATCGCATGCCAATAAAGATTCATTATGGGCCGAAGAGCTAGCGAAGGTGACCGACACAACACCAAGGAAAGTTCAACAATTTATGGAACATCCGATTAGAGCTCAGACTGTGCTACAACAGTTAAACACCAGTCTGGTGAAGTACCGAGCACATGTGGTGGAGGTCAGAGGAATTTACGTGGCTCCGATGGAACAACACATATTTCCATGGGACCAAACTTGCGAGGAGTTGTTCATCGGTTGGTCGAAGTATGAGAAAAGTCACCCTTTTAAGTGATATCTTGAGTTGACTGTTAAAGAAACTATTAGAAGAGGACGCCACATGGCAAATTTTGTTTTGTTTAAACTACACTTAGCCGTTATTTTCAGTTTAATTTTATGTTATAAATAAGAACATCGACCAATTAGTTAAGGGTCAATGGTTGTTGCAAGAACTCTTTCTTTCTGGTTGTTAAGAATTATTTTGAAGCTACCTTTAATTGAGAAGTCCTTACGGACCAGAGACAAGTTATTTTCATCAAATGCATTTGTGATTGGACGTGGAGAAGAACTATTTCCTATCTCGTTTCATGAATGATGTTGTAATGAGTAAGAGATATTTAATCTATTTTCAAGTTATCTGGTGCAATATTTTGTTGTCCTTTACTTTAATGATGAAGATGAATCGTTGTGTTATCATGTGATGGATGATTAATGTAGGTAAATTATTTTTCTTGACATTATCTTATCGCATATGTGTTTTCTTTCTAATAATTAGTATCTTAGACAGTAATTGGATGCTCACATGGTTAATGTATTAGTACTAGGCCTGTGGTATAAAATTGTCGTCTCCATGTTTGAGTAGTGGGTTATCCCAAGCTTAGCCTCTTCCCCGGTAGTTAAAACTTAATCCTTCTTTTTTCCAAGTTGGTTTATACCGGCTTACATCTCATATCGGTCCCACCCAAGAGAAAATACAAAAAAGAGATAGTCCAAACAAAAGGAAGAGCCTTCACAAGAAAATGTAAAGCCCGTTAATAAATTGGTTGGATCGCAAGATCTGGAGAACCATTCCACTATTAAACGATGCAAAGTTTAATTGGGACTCGGTGGCAGGTTTGGTTCCTACTGTTGAATTAAAGGGATCTAGGACCCATCAGCATAGCCATTTAAAAAGACCTTCTTTGACTTGAAGGCAATTTTCCACACATCTGTCGGTTTTATTGGGACCTAATGGTAGACGAATTTTAGATCAATATTACTGATGCAGTTGCCCCATTTTAGCTGATCAAGTAGATCGTCAATTCAGGGAATCGGGTATCGATTCCTAACTGTAATTTTATTTGGGGCCCGATAATCAATGCAGAGTCTCCAAGTCTCATCTTTCTTCTGCACCATCACGATTGGGCTTCTACAAGGTGATGAGCTATGTCAGATGTGCCCCTCATGTAAAAGTTCTTGGATCTGATGCTTAAACTCCTCATTTTCTAGTAGAGAGTGGCGATAGATTGGCCCATTGGGTAGCGGTGCACCGGGGGTCATATCGATGGGATGCTTGACCTAATAGTGCAAAGGTACCCCAGTAGGTGATGAGAAGATGCCTTTGTATTCTTCCATGACTTTATCCACTTGCTTCTGCTGCATGGAGAGGTCATCTGCGGAGGCCATGGATGTGGCTGCAACCTTTCGCTCACTCTGAGAGTGAATCACGAAGAAGAAAAACTTCCCAGTCTGAGAAATGACCTTCCTACATTGCTTGGCAGAGATCAAGGAAATAACACTAGGTGGTACTACCTTGGGCATCCTGTACAATTTCTTGTTCAAAGTAATAATAACACTGTGAGGCCTAGACTCATATACAACATGACATTTGCATAAATAAGGTTGGCCCAAAAGAACATCACAAACTTCAAGGGGAGCAACATCACACAATACCTCATCTTTGAATGGCTTGATGCCATACGACAAGCGACATTGTCTACTGACGTGAAGATCGCTTCCTTGAGGAAGCCATCTGATGGTGTAGGGTTGCGGGTGCAGCGTTGTCGGCAGGGCTAGTCGCTTGACAACCTCTACTGAAATGAGGCTCTTCTAGATACCAATATCAATGATGAAATGCAACAGAGTGCCTTTTACCCACATCTGTGGATGAAAGAGGCGTTCGCCTTCCTCTGACTCATCAAGTTCACCGGGATGGATCTTCGTGTTAGAAACGATGGCACTGTGTTACACATTATTTTCATCACCCCTATGATTGTTAATGATGTAAACCTATCCTTTGTTTTTAGAAGGATTAATGGCCTTAATCCTTGAAGAATAATGAAGACACATTTTCCCAGAGAGATAAAATGATCTTTTCCTTTATGAAAAACCTTATAAAGAAGGATCGTTGCACCTTTCTCAATGTTAAGGGTGCGACCATTTAGGATCGACACAAACTACACCACAGTATCCCATGACATCTTCGCACTTTTCTCGGTGTTAAGGGTGCGACATTTGCTCGTACGAAGAAAAAGAGAATATTCTTGATACTTCTAGAAAAGAAGCTTCGAGGGTGAGTTGGCCTCCGATCGGTTTGGATCTGAGTTGCATCCCTGATCTCATGGGATCATCCTAACCAACTCACCCTATCCTTTTTAGGTGATAAAAGGAGAGGAGTTCTCATGGGGAAATCTAGTTTTTGGAGTGGTTTTGGAGCTTTTGGTAGAGAATTTTTGGAACTTCAGCTTAGTTACAGAGATTCAACTAATGAGATATTAGTCTAGCCAAGAGTTTGTAGTGTTTGGGCCTATGCTAGATTTGAGCTTTACTTTGTCAAAATAGATTGTGAGTGACTCTCAAATCTACAGTCTCAGAATCCGTGGAGCAGTAGTGTGTGGGAAGCAAGGAACTGTTGGAAGGAACCTGACAACATCAAGGCATCTGGTTGTATCTTTCTTCCACATTCTTTAATACAAATATACTTTTTCTTTCCTATATGAACACTATTTGTCCATACTGTATGATTCCTTGATCACGTACATAGTTTCATATCGAATAAACTATGTCATTCTTGTCTTCGTTGGCTTGTGTTTCTTTGCAGATACTTCTCCATAAGCCTTACGACAGAGCTGGGATCACATTGGCGAGGTCAGGTCTACAAAATTTAAAAGTTATGTTTTAGATCATCTTCTTATTTAGTAACTGAAATATAAGGAAGGTTTAGTATACATTCTTGTTTTGTTCTAATTTCTTGATTGAAGTTAGGGAGATCCATTTATGTCTGCACTTACCGATTTGTCCTGAAACAAAATTGGCAACTCCACTGGGGATTTGTCCTGAACAAGATCGTTTGGCAATCTTTTCATGTTTAGAGAGTATGAAAAGGGCTTAAAAAGAACCCCCTAGAGTTCCCTATAAGCCATTTTCAGACTATTTAAACATGAAAATATTGTCAAGCGATCCTGTTATTTTCACGCTCGTTAAAGAATTTGAAGAAAATGTTTGTTGAGTGGTAGTTTATCTCTTTTTTGGTCTCATCAGACTAGTTTACGAAAAAGGAACACTCTAATAAAGCATGATTAGAAACATTTATGGAGTCCTCTTTAAGTTATTTTCGAACTCCATAAATATGAAAAGACCACTAAGTTTGTTTTCTTTGGACTCGTAAAACAAACATCGAAAGACCCATATGGGACCGAACCACTCCTTCCCAGGGTTTGTTAAACATACTAAGAGGGACTAATCCGAAGAATGAGCTTACAATTCAAGCATATGTTATCCTCCTCAAGCTTGTGTAAAAATAAATAGGTACTCGCTAGAAATGGTGGGGGAAAATTGGGAAAGAAATGCATCTAAACATGTATTCTATGGAAGAGTCACTTTTGAACATGACACCCTTTCACTCGCTTTTTGTCTAGGTTGGAAAATCTATTTGTCTCTTGATCATACTCCTTTATAAGATTACAAATTGGTGTGTGATCCCTATTGTTGATTCAGTGTTTCCAAGACAATTGTCATGTCATAAATATGTTCAAAGATAAGTTCAACCCAGAAAGCCTTCTATTGCGTCGGTCATTTCTGCAGTCCTTAAACCTTCGATTGCGTCGACTATCCCTGAGTTAGTCCTGAATCACTTGTTACTCTGATCCACTTCAAATATTTTTACCCGTTTTGTGTCATTGATGGGGGATACATTAAGGCCCTCCTGTGACGAGTATTTTCCTGTTGACTTCAACTCATTATCCAGGAATTAGACTTAGAAACTAATTGGTACTATTAGTCCCTAAAGTTGCACTCGACTGCTGAGGGCAAGCTAGGGCATCATTGATTTATTGCAAAAGTGTTTTGAGGGTTTTATGATTTGGTTTTTTGAGTAAGGTGGTTGGAAACTGGTTTCAAGGTAACAACATAACATGAAAATCAAGATCAGAACAAAGTATATCCCATTGACTAAATAAAAGGTGGACACAAAGATGGATTAAACCAATTAAGAAAAATGGAGGTGAAGCCTTCAATTTGTCAACTTCACAAGAATTCTTGTCTCATAATATCATAAAGAAACAAGGCTATCAACTTGATATCAAAACTTAAAAAATTATCTCTACAGTAAAATTTTCACTGTATAAATTAACAGTCAAGAATAAAAAAGCATTGCAATCCGAATAATGAATTCAAGCATGAAGAAAGAAATAACAGAGTAGAAAAAAAAGGGTATAACCATCCATATGCCTTTGCTATTAAGTGTCAAATTGAACATAAATGCCTTTTACAATGAGCTTCACAAAAAGGTCCCTTGGATCTCCAATTTTTCCACCTTTCACTTCTCATTCTACAGAGTTTATATAGAAACAATACATAATTATCAAGATCCAGAAAAAATGGATCTGGAAACCTCCTCATCTATATTTAGTTTCTTTTTTCAAATAATCAAGGAGGAGATCCAATATGATCTCCAATTCGAATTGATGATGTGGCTTGTCAACTGCTGTCCATGAGAATTTTCAGGAAAACAAATCTGGTAAATTCTTGAAAAATATGGTCCAACAATCTCTTTGTATCTCTTAAATGGTGATAGTTGTGTAAAAACAAAGAGAGGTTTTTGTGAAGGGGAATGTTCCCAACAAAAACCTCTTTTGGTTTCAACAAATTCCTCTCCAGCTGTTCTGTAACATCTTTTGAAGATAAAGACTATAACAGGTAAAAAACAGAGTATTTCCTGTAGCTTTATCAGAAAATTGGGCCTCAAAGATCAATTCGAATCTCTTAAAATGTGATTGTTGTATAAAAAACGAGAGAGTTTTTTGTGAAGGGGCATGTTCCCAACAAAAAAATCTTTTGGTTTCAACAAATTCATCTCCAGCTGTTCTGCAACCCCTCTTGAAGAAAAAGACTAAAACAGGTAAAAATAACAGAGTATTTCCCGTAGATTTATCAAAAAATTAGGCCTCAAAGATCAATTCGAATCTCTTAAAATGTGATTGTTGTGTAAGAACCGAGAGAGTTTTTTATGAAGGGGCATGTTCCCAACAAAAACCTCTTTTGGTTTCAACAAATTCCTCTCCATAAAAAATAAAACAGGATCAATACCACGCCACCTGCCCTGCTGCTGAATTGGTCTTTTTTCTCCTCCGCCTCCAATTCTTTTATTTTTTCTATCCTCGTTATCCAATTTAACTTTCTTCTAGACATCATAAATTGTTTGGCCATCTTCTACCTCATGTTCACCATTTCCTCCTTCACTTGGGATTGACTTAATGGTATTGAGTGCACTTGAATGAAGATCACTACTCAATGCCTCTAGTTTTGTCTCTTCAATGTCTTGTTGCGTGAGAAGGCCATCATTTACAGGAAGAGAATCAGGTGAAACACCAATTTATGGTGTCTGGTCGTGATTTTTATTTGTATCGATTTCAACTTTGCTCAGCATGGACTATTTTGAATCTTAGGTACTAGTTAAATTTCTTCTTTTCTGTGGTTCCTTTGATTTAAGCTGCTCAACAGAGAAATGAGAGACCTTCTGAAAAACAACAATAAAAAGGTTCATGTATCTTGATCATGGGGAATAATCCTCATACATCTTGGTATGTTGATAGTGGATGTTCAAAACACATGACATGTGATAGAGACAAGTTTCTTATATTACGAAAGGAAAGAGATGGATCAGTCTGCTTCATAAATGATGATTTAGCCAAAATCATTGGAAAAGGAACAGTCTGAATTGGGAACAAGAATGAAAAGGCAGAAAATGTTCTACTAGTAGAAGATATGAAACATGATATTTTAAGTGTGAGTCAAATGTGCGACCAAGGTCATAAAGTTACTTTCGATTCACAAAAGTGTGAGATAAGAAAAGAAGGTTCAGGGAAATTGGTCGCTACAGCTGCAAGAACTTC